>CALNHX010007312.1:0-75891 GCA_940337035.1 Agriotes lineatus
TCCTCTACTCCCTTGCTATGAGTTTGTTTTGACGTTCGACGAGAAAGTAAAAATATTGGATTACCCCTCCTTCCTCTACTGAGACTGCTTGCGGAGTCTTAAATTCATTTCAGACTGTAATACCATGCTGTCCAAATCTAAATATGGTAAATTCGGTTGTTTTTTTGAGTTATTTGACTTATTCGGAAATATTTGCTGCCATAATCAAAATATAGAACACTCATCATTAAATACATGCAATTACAGCAATACAGCAATTTCCGGATCATTTAATGTGATAACAAGTTGAATAGTGGAATTAATCAAGCTGCAGTAACCCTAGAAAAGATATGTGTAAAAGATATTCATAATTCTATTTATCAAAAAAAAAAATGATTGCTTTAGCTATTTTAATTCTATTCAAAATATGTTACTGTGAAAACTAAAAAATAACTAGTTACTGTTTTAGTGCAAGCTGAGAATACTCATCTACATCCATTATAAGTTACGGAATAGGTACTACCCAAGATATATTCAGAACACGCTTTTTACTTGAACTTGTAGAGAAATTATAAAATACATCTCGTTATATTATTAGAGTAACCAGAACCCAATTACATAAAACAAGTAAAAAGGTCTAACATTGAGGTGAAAACTTATATTTTTCAATCCCATAGCAAAATTTTATCTAAACAAAGGGCTCTAAACCTAAAGTACGCCAACACCATCTCTGGCTATATAAATCATTAATTTTAAACAATCTTCTATTTTTCTACTTCCAAAGACCTTGCGGTTTATATTTTCACGGTTTAAAGGATACGGTTTTAGAATTAGTAAATATGAAAATAATTCTACAAAAATATATTTTAAAACTACATATACGATTCGCAATCGATATCTATAATACACAGTATGATATAGGAACATGCATTTCTGCATCAAAAAATCACAAATAATGCAATAATGTCAAGTTTTCAGAGATATTGTATAACTACTACTGTAAAATGTAAAAATTAAAGCAACTGAAGTCAATTTGCTTCGTCCAGATTAAAGGGATTTTGGTAGTACTTATGACAATAAATTTATATATTTTGCTGTGATGAAATGCAGGCCCACTATAGAAAATCTCAGAGCAATGAGAAATGTCTGCGGTGCTTAACTGTGAGATAAGAATATTACCTTATTTCTGAATCTCTAAAAGTGCTTAATTGATTTCAAATACGTGGAACTTCACTGCGCCTTACAAACGACAACAGTACAGGACATTTCAAAGAACTCTATTAAGATAACATCCATAATATTAAATTAAGCGGGTCAGCCTTGCAGCTGTGATTCGAACAAAGGGTTTTCAAAGCAGGTTCTAACAATTCTACCTGCGCGACATTAGCGTGAAAGAATTCTACAGGAAAACATAATATTAATACACCCGTGCAAAGCGCTGAAGGCATTACTGCACTGTTAACGGGAATACGCCCAAAACTATTTCAAATCGCACAAATTATTAGAAACACATACAAAACTTGGCGACACGTGCATTATCTCCTTCTGGGTACATAAAACGCGTTTCAAATTAACGGTAGATCACAAATGCATAAGATAATAAACCATAAGTGGCCTAGGTGGGTGCAGCAAATTAAGAGAATCAAGGGAAGTCAAAGAAAGTCATACCCCGGACAGACGTCTCACAAAAACTTAGACAAACGTACTGAAAGGCCCTCCGCGTATAAGTATAAGTAGTGAAGATGGGTACAAAGATGAAGCAAAGTGGGTGTCCACTGCGATATCTACGAAGGTTTTTGCAATAACTTCTTGAGCAGTATCAAGAATACTACTATACCGTTTATGTGTTTCGTCGATTGTAAAAAAGCCTTTGATAAAGTCCAACCTATCTAATTAATGAGGAGACTAAAACATCACTCTAGATCAAAAATGTATTGATTAACTGGAACCAGACTGTTGTATTTTAGTGTGGCCACAAACGGAGTATCTATAAAAAGAAGTGCTAAGAAAGTTTGATCGCCTACACGTTTTGACCTCTGCGCCATATTATTTCAAAGTGTTTTTGGGAAAAACAAAGAAATACAGCTTTGAGAAAATATACGTACTTAGCGCACTAGAATTCGCAAATGAAACTATAACCCTGGCTAAAAGCTTAGAAGATTTGCAAGACCTGGTGGACAATGTCAACCGATAAACTGTGGCAATGGAATTAATGATACCCACAGACAAAGTCACAGGCTATCTATAAAAATCGTGTAAACGTCGAGGGAAAAAGATCTAACGTATGGAAGAATATAAATACATGTTTGCATTAACAACGAATTAATTTGCAAGAAATACATTTATTAAATATAAATCAATGTTTTGTAATCCAAAGCTGCACCTATACATATGGCTGCGGATCTTGGAATGCTATGTATGACCTGTAACGATATGTTTGTACAGCTCTTTAGTCTGGATATTAAATTTAAAGAAGACGTCTCCTACGGTTTAGTATCGTTATACATTATTCGCCCTGTTTGTTTAACTTGCTAGCTCAGTATGCATAAAACTATCAAATACCCCAATCGTCGCCAATCAGAAACAGGAAGATGCTCGGCTCCTGTAGTATTCTCCGACTGAAACTAAATTCACAACATGAACAGGCAAAGTCAGTTTGTTTATACATTTATTTAAATAAAATAAAATAGTATTATACTTTAAAATGAATGGGCATTGTTGCCACAAACATTGTTAATAATAAATAAAATTAAAACAATTGGTGATATTGCTTTGTTATACCGACTTTTACATTTCATAAACATACATAGCAATATTAAGAACGCTAAAATAACTGTCTTTAAAAACGAACGTTAAAGGGCGTATGAGCAGGTTGTCGGATTTCGTGCTTAAGAACCCGTATTCTCAATTCTCACATGTATTATTTGTTTAAGAAACACATTACATTGCTCTCCCGAAGGCTTTTTAAAGTTAATCGCGAACACTAACTGCGTAACTACAAACATTTTTTTTAGTTATCGGGTTACCTGTAAATCCTCAAAGCCAGCTGATTGCTGTGTTGCTTATTAGGCTCAGCCTCGAACTGCAAGGTGCGACGCGTGGAAAATTACCACACCTGATTCGGGTAATCCCTGGATGTCATCTGGCGCCTGAATGACGGCTGACGTCGTTTATCAACAATAGAAGTCACGACTGTAATTGATTGATTCGAAATTTGCTTACTCACTCAGTACACGATGAAAAAGACATGTACTTGAAGTGTAAACGCTGGCTTACTGCACACAAACACCCTAGGCAGAGAATTATATAAGTCGTCGTATTGCAAAATTCACTTTACTGCAGGCACATGCAGTATGAGTGGTGCACCCACATATAGCTTGGAGCAAGGCCCGTTGGCTAATGAATTCCCGCGATGTTCGAAGGATTCCAATGGGTCTTGGCACACATATAAATTTAAGCAATGCACGCAAAACAGGACCGCTCTCGCACTTTCGGCTATGCAAATTACACTGATGGCATACAACAGTAACAAAGCATGCAACTACCAACTGATTATGTCTATAATTATGAAAATAAAGCATCCAAACAAGGTAGACAAATTCCTTTTCAGACCCCAGTTACTAGATTATGTGAAATTTAGACTATTAAAGTGTAAATTCGAAAAAAAAGCATAAAGCGTCATCGAAGAAGGCATGAGATTAATAAACGGAGAAATAAGACTCGTTGCTGTTCTTACAGTGCTAAAAAGTAATTCTGGATACATAAGTGCTAACAAATCAAAAGTATTCACTGTTGTACACCATAATTCAGCGTAGAGTAAATGGAAATTCTAGCTTAGCACATTAGAGCAAACACCAACATAAGCGTCGAAGAGAGAGACAATTTCAATGAGATAATCGCAACCTAAATAATAGATATATGTTTTAATTCTGTTTGAATGTGTCTGCTTTGGTAGCAGATACATAATTATTCAATGGGTTTAAACGCTATTATAATATTGACAGACGTAATTAAATATTATTTTATATCTTGCCTTTTCCAAGTCTCAATATTGTGACGAATCACGACCCTTGCTAGGTACAAATCGTTGCTTAGCCAACCAAAAGGAAAATTTGATGTTATTAACCCTGGCGGGTACATTTTTCCATTAACGCTGCAGTTCGCATTCTTCTAATTAACTTCAGCCCGGATTCCTTCGGCGCGTCCAAAAGCTGCGATCGATGAATATTTCAATACAAAGCTTCAGCGGGCTATTTTGCACGGAATGCCGCCATACATCCACACAATATTGGTATTCATAACGGGGGTATGAAAAGCCAGCAATTCCCGAGGATCTGCCAACTAAATGGGGCTCTGGCAGCAATAAATCAAGTAAAAGTAGACTAACACGATGTAACCCTCCCGGTATCTGTCAATGGGCTCACACGCGCGAGGGCTCGTGGAAGATCCATCTGTTGGGGGTGTTTGAGCACATAACAGCCTGCGGCCTGATTTCCCCAGGAATTAGAGAAGTTTTCGCTCCCCAGTGCCCTTTGCACGTTTGGAAATGAAGCTGGTTAGTAATGTAGGGAAGACGTCTTTCCCAGAACCCCACCTGCCTTTTATAAAATAAGCACAGTAATAGCTTTGTGTGAGGTAATAACACAGTTTGGATAATTCTGTAACTGCGAGGATAATAGCATTGTTGTTTTAGGGTCTGTAAGGGCGAATCTTACGAGGATAAATAGATTTATTATCCTAGTTAATTTTGGACGCGGAAACTTTGCGGTGCAACAACTCTGGCCTTGAAACCAATTTCGGAACTCTCTAGACACGCCGATGAACTGGGCAGACTATACCTACCCTAGAAACTCAATTAGAATATGTATTTCTTACTTTGACATTCCAAATAACTTATTATAACCTATTCACTTCTGGCAGCCACGTTTACCTTATAGTATTGATTTTTTATCTAAACTTATTTTTCCTTTTATTGTTAGCTAATTCGTTAACACTGCAATGTTTCTTACCTTATTTACCTCAGTCGTGGTTAAGTAAAGCTCCTATTGAAATGAACTTAACAATTACCGTAAACTCGTGCTAATCTTAAAAGGTTAGCTCCAAAAATCTACTCAAGTAAAAGCCAATTTGTTCATACAATCATAAACAACAAATATATACTGCCTTTTAAAGAAACAATACTAAATAATAATACCGTTATGAACTACATTATAAAAGAAATTCCTATTTCTACAGGTCATTTATATGTACAACAATATTAAATTAACCACTAAAAACCTGTTCCTAATACACACTTATATAACACTATAACGTCCATTTAAGTACACTAGTATTTCTGCTCAGCACTAAAAATGAATTCCGCCCCTTCCTCCGATATCTCCCTCTCTGGATCTTTTTTTGGTAGATACTGACTATGAGGTATGACTTATGAGTAAGGGATAAGACTTATTCGCTACGTATGGAACATGCATACATGCGAATTAAATTTTGCCTAGTCGTTTTGATATCTCTGGCTTTGCTAGGTCAAAAAGGCTGCTTTTACTACGCAGTTATTTAAAAAAATAAAATCTGCTCTTATTATACAATTGTATTAACACTAATTTATCCACCCGACACCTCTTTGTATGATTTATTCGTGCTATTAGTCCGCAGCGCATACGGCACAGCGTTGACATACCAAACAATAATATAAAATAATTTTTACAGCTGTTTAAACAACGCCTTTTTGCTGACAGAGAACAACAAAAAGCTTGCGCGTATGCACTTTAGCGCGTTAATAATTATTTAACCTCTGCTACGGCGGCACTGGCCAATGGCAAATGAACTAATTTGCTCTGATTCCTCATCTTGAGTGATAATTGCAGAATTCTAGCTCTTCTTAACTTCCTGGCTCCTACTAGCAAAAGAGGACCATCTGTAAGTCTTCCACTCGCTCTGTGCCGTTTACCGGCTACTGTTTCCTCGCTTCTCTTCGTTTGTAGTTCCCCAGGACTAATAGCAGCTTTGCTTTTGGCTGGAGCTGTGTCCATATTCAAAACTAGATCATTAGGCGTTTACTTATGCCTGAAAATGAAGCAACTCCTCTTCGAGGCAAGCTCCTGAACGTTGGTGAGAAATCTACAAAAGTATTTGGCGCACGTTTAAATTTTTACTTATGTTGCTAAAACTAGTTTTTGAGCTCTATTAACAAACAGTAAATACATATATGTACCAATCGGATGTATATCAAAATGTTATTCCTGACACCATAAAGCCTAGTCCTGCTGCTATATGCCCATCATATCTTTCCACAGGCTTTACTCTTCTGTTTAATTTCAATAAACAAGTGTTATACTGGTGTAAGGTTGTCTGAAGTATATGAATATATTGTATGTACCCCTTCATATTTTTAAAGGCTGTCTGACTTTTCTTTTCCATGTAGTAATAGTTTCTTTAACAAAACCTACCAATTATCTTATTTAAAGTAGTTAAGTCTGAGATACAACTAAAATTCTGACACATCGTCCAATCGCTCTTTTTATGGATTGGTGCCATCATTTCTACGATTTTTGCGGACTTCTGCTTTCTATATGGGTGTTGCTCTTTCATATACTATTTTCAAAGCATAGTCACCCACTTGTTGTATGATTTCTCCATTTCCTATTTTTTTATACTGTTTCAATTCCAGTTCTGCTAGTTCGAGTTTTTAAATTGTGTATTTCACAGTTGTTGCAATCACAATTAGTTTCTTTTATAAACGTACATATCAAATGCAAGTTATAGATTTGTGTATATACCACACTTCGTAACAATAAGTTGTATTACCTTTTTCACCTTCTACAGGTACCTACATGTTGAAATTGATAAAATGTGAAAAGTGTTGTTTGGTATAGTGTTTATTGTTATTTGGCTAATCGCAAACCACATGTTTATGTCGTTTCCCTCTACTAAAATGTTTTTTTCACTTATATTCTACGTCAGACACAGTATCTCGACCAACTTACTATCGCCTGTACACCTTTTTCTCTTATGTTCCACTACTTTCCAAACAAAAAAAAATCGCTTGGTGCTAGGGGAGTAGTTGTAGAGGACTGCCTATCTTCATGCAGGTGTATACTGCTTGCGTTTCTACTTTTTTTTATTTACTTACCTTGCGCAGATAGTACAAGAGTTGTAAGAGGCATATTTACAAAGTCGTGCGAAATAAGGTTTAAAAGAACTGTCTTCATGCTCTAAATAGCTGTTTAAAAATTATATTCCAAAAAGGAAAGCCAACTGCCGGTTGACGGAACAGAACTGTCACTCTTATATATGAGAATATCGAAAAAGAGGTTGTCTCCATTCCTATCTACTTTGTTAAATACCCTGCGGCGATATAATTGCGATATAATTGCGATATAATTGCAAACTTGCCCATACCTGAAGCATTAGTAAACATATTTGGTCTCCAGCCAGCATTTTGGATACACATTTTACTAACCAGAGACCGCGTGGCGCAGTTGGGTAAGCGCCAGGCTTGCATTAAGCAAGTCCTCGGTTCGAATCCCGCGGGGGTCAGAATTTTTCCGTAGCCTTGGCAATTGGAATAGGGCTCGGTGAAATCATACACAGTTGGGCACCAAATTAACTGTGCTCTACTCAGAACCACAGACCTAAGAGATAGAATAACAAGGTCAACACATCACCAGGACACACACCACACACAACGGTTGCTGCGCAAGCACCAAAGGCGCGCTCAACTCTGTATTCCGAATCCGGGGCAAGTTGAGCATTGTACCGCCAGATCCCACCAGCCTCTACACCGCAATGTAAATGAAGTTACAGATAAGAAATATATACATACATACACACATACATTTTACTAACAAACTTGTTATTTCCAATTGATATTTTAAAATGTCACCGTCACCACTAAAATTTTGTATCTTCCGATTTACTATTAAGCAGGAAAATTTGAAAATTGTCAAAATAAATTCGCATTGGACAGTACAAACTTTCTAATGTGATAATGAGATAAAAAGGCTGTGGTAATTGATAAATGAAAATGTTATTGTTTGTATTTTTGCTTAAAATAGTTCTAAGTACGGTCCTTGTTGACTAATGGAACTTGACACGAAATAATGAGGCTTTAGCAAGTTCGAAAGGATTAGAAAAGATTACCTATAAATTGCCTAAGCGGACCAATTCGTGGCCTAGTGTACTGTTGTACTTTATTCTTATTTTTGAAGGTATTTTATGGTAGTTCACATACTAGTTTTCTTTATAATGGTAAACTTCTCCACAACTCAGCAAACACATATCTGAAGTTTGATGAATAGCATACTAGATTATTGATAAACTACAAGTAACATTTAAACTTCGCCTTGTGATTCGCGACACATTTAACTGTAAAGTAAAAAAGAGATGAAAATCGGAAATAAAAAAAAAATTACTGACTGATGCATAAAATCTATGACTTGATTTGAACGTATTTTACTACCTACACACTAGTCTTAATTTACTATTGTGGCGACAGCACCACTTAACGCTCAATAAATCTTAAATGATTGACAACCCCATTATCTGCTAAACAATCACGAACAACCGATACCTATCAGCATGCAAATTAATTGCAACTGTTTACAAACCCTCAGAGGGATGTGAAATCCTCTATGGAACGAACAGATTGTACAGCCGTATTTATTAAGTTTAAAAGATTGCGTTTTAACCAGTATTCTATTTACAATAAAAATACAGACTTTAGTAATCTAGCAGAAGTAAACCATAGGACAGAAAATTGTCTTCTAAAGAGTTCATGATTACATGGTCTATGATGTTATCTAAAGATACCTAAAAAGTATTTTAAGCTGGATTTTCACAGAACTTCCCTTGACCGAATTACATCAATTTGCAAATACAAAAAAGTGCAGTCGCTGGAATTCGAATTCTGCGCTCCCAGGCGAATGAAATTAATGTTTTTAGCACAATTTCTAGTCCGCCGAACTACTGCCACCACCGTGCTAGAATTATACGCTTTTTCAGCTGCGTTATAAAGACGCCATACTATTTTCTCGCATTTTTTATGTTCACCCTGTATCTTATTTTCGTCATGGGTTTTAACTTGAGCTATATGGAAATTATTGTCTTTGCCTATATCTCAGTTAGAGCAAAAATAAACAAAATTTTATTTTGTAAGGTGTTATACAGACTTAAGAAAACCTGTTTTTCGTTATGTAGGGACCCTGAAACGTGAAGATTTGAAGAAATCTCGGAAGGTGATTTTTTTGCGATTACAATGCTTCCTTTGTCTTTTAGACTGAGACAAAAGAGTGTTCGCTCGCTATAATCAAAACAATTGTGCCTGGTAAGATCAGGAAAAAATTCCTGTAATTTTGAAGGACCCCACCTGGTGTTTGTTTGACAGTAATGCACTGAAAATATGTTTGCCAAGAGACTGTCCTCATCGTCTGATGGGAAGTCGTGGTGCTGAGCTCCAGGATTTGGAGCTACCTTATTTCATGGTTTCTGAATGCTTATCTCCATACACCAACACGTGGAACTGCACTTCGTTTCATAAATGGAAAGCATAGAGTACATTTAAAAACTTCATTAAGATAACATTTATAAAAATATATTTTTGTCTCAGTATTGTAGTTGTGACAGAAACAAACAATGATAACAAACAATCCTTAATAATTCTACCGGGTAGTGGCCTCACGTCGCGCGGTAAATACAATTTCTGGCAGATGTTTGCTTGTAATACCGTTCCACGTAAGAAAGCAATACTGATGCACTGGTGCAAAAAGCTGTGTTACTGCACTTCTAACGGGGATACGCTTTATAACTTATTACACAACTGCACACTTATAAAACATTTACCAAATTGGTGCTAATTTACGAATGCAAACTGAGCTTAGTGATTACCTCCGAAAGAAAAAGGACGATTTTGCCTTTTGTACTGGCTTCACTCTGGTGTGCTGCGGCCTTGTTCTTTCGGAGATAATGGATTAGTACATATTATGACATTCAAAATTTGTGGTAAATCACATACCTACACAATAACAGTAGATTCAACTTAGATTGTCTAGAGTTTAAATAGACGGCAATGATGCGGGAGTGAAGGTGATCGAGCACCAAGGCTGAGCGAAAACGGCCGGGCTTCGATAAAACCAAAATGGGCAGCTCGAAATTGGCATTATTCTACACGATGGTTAGAAAAGGTTCTCTAGGGTTGCGTTGGGACAGCATGGGCGCATCGGAGGAACGATACGAGGTTCCTATAGATATGTCTAAAATATATGAAATTTTACGCCACTCAAACGAAACGTGGGTGAAATACCAAATTTGCAAGTCGACTTTCGAGAGCTCGATATATCTGACAAATGTCGCAATTACCCAAAAATACCCCGCCTGAACTAAGCGCGAGGAGAAGTTCGACGAGACGAATTGCCGAGCTCTATGCCTAAAAAGCTAGTAGCGTCTTTAATTCCCAAACTGGGCTAACAATATTATCCACCTTTTATTTTAAAGATGTAAAATTTTTACTGTAATAAAAAGTTAGTAATTTAGTATAACAATATATCAAGTTGTACTACACCGGTTGCAATTTAAGAACTAGAAAGCTATGGTTTACCGAAATTTATGTTTCATCAATATGAATATTGAATACAGTAGCCATACAATCTAACAACAAAGCTAGATTATTTATTTATTTCTAAAACTGGATCTTTTTCAAATAACATATGCCAATATTTCCATCGACTAAATTAATCACCAACAATATAGTCATACTAAAAGGTAGACATTAGTTTAGCTCGCAATGTGATTGCAGTTTTAGCAGTTTTTTTTAATTCCCGACTAGATTTAAGTGCTGCTGACCTCCAGCGGTTGTTGAAGGGGGCGCTGATTTGAGGAAAATAATGCTATTGAAAAGATTATAAAAGCATTTATGATCATAATACTATTTTAAATAGTAGCAATTCCAAAGAAAAAATGTATTTCATAATATGTAAAACATGCCAAAGGTCCAGGATATACATTGCTATTAACTTGTATCTTTTTAATAAATTAATTCTAAGCGTTTCGAATAATGCTGATTTAACTACTGGGATCTATATAATACTGGATATTATTTCAATACCAATTTAAATATGTCGATCCAATCTCAAATTCGCAAAAAAGTTTGTTATGATTCGACAAATATCAGTAACTTGCGTAATTAAAGCGTTGCCTAAGTAATAACAACTGCAGTTACTAAATACATGTTACAAAAAACACGTTAGTGCACAAAAAGCCGACGCCACTTACAAATCATTAAATTCAATTATTTAGAATAAATCTTCCTGACTTTTCTGTTGCTTTTCAATGGAAACTAGGGCTTTACTCGAGCCCCAGCAAGTCCCACGATGCCTAGGCCCCTCTTTCTTAGTTGACCTGCAGATACAAGCCGCTGGCGAACGACTCCTGTAGCTCGACCGCTGCTAAAAACGCCTCCAATTCAGCCGTCGCCGCACATCTAGGGCTCCAACTGCTTAACACGAACGTTGCTGCCTACCTCTAGCTCATAGGGGCTTGTGGACAATTGAACTGCTCGAAGCTCGTACACAATCTCGGAAAAAGATCCAACACTCGATACACAAATCAAACGATTTTTTAAACTTCTGCAGAGGTGCTACTATTTACTGCAACCTGCTATAACACTCGCAAAGAATATGGAATTAATTTTCAAACATACCGAACTGGGAAGAAGGTATTTATTTATTAAGGTATTAATAATTATTTATTGGGAAGCCAAAATTAACACCACTTTACAGCTTGGCTTCCTTTCCCCAATTGTTGGTGTTCGATCTTACTTTGTTTTACCTTATTTCTAAGCCTACCATGATTACATTTTATTCAAATTATTATCAAGGTCTAGTAATTATTATCAAGGCCAATGCTTTTCTATACAATTTGCAAAACTTAAAGTAGCACATTTTCTGTAACATTTTATCAAATATTATTTGATATGCTTCAAATATTATTAATTGCTATTATAATCATGAAGGTTTAAAATGTGCTCATAGCAATATGTTTTTATTAGAGCAGAATGTTTTAACCATATAACCACCACATTACGGAAAAAATTAAAATTCAAATCCAATAGTACCATGATATATATGCACTTGGCTTTTTTAATCTTAAAGAACTTGCAGAAGTTGTGATTGATGCATAAAAACTAAAATTCAGCAAAGTTTGCCAGCATCACGTGGAAAATTTCTTTATGATAAAAATGAAATAAACCTTCTCTTCACCTTTAAAAATATAGAACAGAATACTGGTCAACTATTGTAAGATAACTGAAAATTCAAATCAGAACTTACGCCCTTTCTTAATCTACATTTGTACATCTGCATAGAATTTTTGTATAAACTCTTTACTTAAAATTGCGTCACCATAATTCTTCTAAGTTTTCTTCTCCTGTCAGTGGTCAAAACAAACATCAAATTTAAGTACTAAATTAAAGCGACAGGATGCTCACTCCAATTTCCTTCACTAGTTTTCTGCCAAAGGCACTTCAATTTGAATTAAGTTTTAAGGCGTTCAGCGCAAACGTTACACATTTCTATTTCCACTTTGCCCATCATTTCGCAGAAAAATCGCTTAGGTTACCACATCGCAGCAGGTATGAAAACTTGTTATTCTCGGCTTGTAACGTTCTAACCAACCCCAACACCGCGAGTCTACGACCTCTGAAGGAAGAGCCATTATATTAAATCGCCTTCCATACCTATTGTATCTAAATGTCATTTTCTTGATAGCTGTGGTGCCATAGTGGAAAGGTGACGTCCAAAGAATGCTTTTATGAGTTATGTTCCCTCTGTCGCTTTACATTCTAAGAAAAAATCGTTTCGGCAAGGAACTTGATGTCGAAACGCATATTCTGGATTTTGTGTCATTTAAATTTTATTCGGGTGCTACTCAAACACTTTTAAGTTTTATAGACACTTGAGTAATAAATAGTTCATTAAAGGTTTCCAAAGACTGATTTTATGCTTTTAAGCCTAATGCAAAAATATTATTCAAGAGCAAGAAATACAAATCCTTATAATCGATAAATGAATATGTTAAAAAACAATTCTGTAGACCGTACACAAAGGACACTTATCAGGTGATGATTTTGAAATTGCAAAACAGAAATAATTTTCTGTAATTTTAATTTTTTGGTCGGAAGCGATAATCAAAATGTCTGCAAAAATTCAAACCTTAAGGGAATTAGAGTATGTAAGAATAACGAGACACCAAGGGTCAAAGGTGGGAAGGGACGAAGTGTAACTACTTGCAGCGCTACGAATTATGTTTATATATGTAATAATGGCTTTAATTAATTTAAAAAGAACAGGTAGAAACAGGGTTAATACCATGCACCAAAAATGATATATTTTTGTAATTTTACAGTTGTTAGAAATTAACTCTCGCCATTATACATTACGTACTAAAATAAATATTGCGGAATGGTATTTAATAATCAAAACAGCCAACTCCGCCTTTAGGTATAAGGGTTACAAACAATCAGCTTGTTAGCAGAAGCAAAATCACAGTTTTATAGCATATTTTTGCATATTTTGTCCTTTTAACTTGATATAGTCGATTGTTAAAAATAGACTTCCACCAGTTCTACTCAATTCTGTGCTCTTGGTTACATAAATCCCACCACGAATCAATCGCCATCGCATTTGGGAACGCATTATGGAGGGAAGTCGATTTGCGACTCGAAAAAACTCAAAAGGGTGATCCAGTTAGCTCGGTGGCAAGGAGGGGGGTTGTAGGTTTGAGAAAAGACTCGCTCACGACAGTTGAAAGAAATTATACCTTGAGGACGAATTTGGCTATGAGGGGAGAGAATTGAGTTCTCACAAGGAAGAATTTCCCTCGGTACGGAACATGTGAACAGCTTCCAAATATAATTTAGGTTGTTAAATTTCTATAACGAGTACCTAAAGCGCCACTTTATTGAACGCACAAGAAAGTTTAAACATTGAGTCGATTATGAATTATTTAACTCGCATAAAGGCAAACAGCAAGCTTTAGATACGATTTCTAAACAATTTTTTAACTACCACAACGTCATTTCAAATTGAAAACTCACTAAAAAATTATGTTAGGTATGCTATCATAGTCTAAACTTGAAAACCCCCAAAATTCAATAAACGGTTGTGTGCAATAAAATTCTTGTTGCATAGTATGAAATAACAGCATACTGACTTCTGAAAAGTATCAAATAATAATCCTCTTTAGGAAGCAGTAGCTGAAAAATTACATAAAGGTGACTGTTAGAAATTAACTGTTTTGCCGTAAACGTCGTTAATGTACAACTAGAACTACCAGCGTGGTGACGTCACGTTACGCTATACAAAGATAAGAAACAGCCATATGTTCAGCTGGGTACGATTTCACAAACAATACAATATTGACAGCTCAGTGACAAGCCAGAAGGTTGCTGAAGGCGTTACTGCACTCTCAATGAAGAAGCACTCAAAACATGGGTCGGAATAAAACTGTTAATTCTTAAATATCTCTCAACATACAGCTTTCAACCAATACAACATTTTCACAATGGTGGTAATTTACAACATGCATTACTTAACCAATATCAATTGAAAATGCAGCAGTGAGAAGAGATTTACTTCGGGGCGTCGGAAAGGTCTTTGAGGTCGCTTTGCAAGATGGTTAAGGATAGAAATAAAATTCCATTGCACAACAACGAAACAGAAAGCGGAATTTCAGGCTTATAGGCTTTTAATTGGGAATTATTAAATTCGACTAGTCAAAACGTTTCAAAGGGCAGTTAATTCTTTTGATGAAATTATACATAACTGCCATCAGGAAAACATTGAGTAAATACTAGAAGAATTTTGGGCTTTATATTGTTTTATACATTAACTTCTTAAGTATTAGATGATGGATGAATAAAAATTATTTATAGAACACGTTTCTTGTTTATGATTTTACTGGAATTAAATTCTTTTTAGATAACTATAGAGAAAATGATAATTTATGCAAGAAGCAAGCAAATATAATCAAAACCCGAGACGAATATCGAAAACTATAGGCAGTAAAATTTAGTTTCAATGCAATATGCAAACTCCTAGAGCTTACAAAAACATTTTAACAAAGAGAGGTTAGTTTCGTAGAGCTTTAATACTAATTACATTGTTTTCATACTAAATGTTCCTACATGGAATGGAGTGCTCAAACTTTACTTTTAAATGTTGACTTTCTAGCAAGTTTATAAAAATTTGTTGTTTAGTACGCTACCATAGACTAAATAGACCAGTGAAAACTAAGTTTAACTAGCGGAAATAGCCCTACACCCAGTTCTGGAATACGCTCCTTGCACCACCTATTCCAATTAAAGTGAGAGACAAGTTAGTCTACAGTTCCTAGTGTTGGAGTGACAATCATAAATTACAGAGACTCACGCACAACAAACTCCAATACAACCTCTAACCCGCTTCTCTTAGTAATATTTATATAAATAGTCTTCGTGGTAGTTTGAGCAAATGCAAATTGCTGCCGCCCAATCGACGCATTTGAGGCGCGATGCCAAAGCGCTTAATTCCAATTAAGGGTCTCCGTCTTAGGTTTGCTCAATCATTAGTTAATTGCTGCGTGATGGTTTCAGGCAGTGTTTAATTGATGAGTGCGTAGTTTGTGGCCCATTCATTGCATAAAATTCGCCCTCCCCATACGCAAGTCACGTACGGCGCGGTTAAGGATTGTATTACTTGTATATCGCTTATTAGTGCGAGAGCCTGAAGCTTCGATATAATACACTCGCACATAGACAAGAATTTCCAGTATGGTTGGAAGAAATATCAGCTTTCCTATTCCAAATTATTTTTTGTTATAGTTGCCTTTAGCTCGAAATCGATTTAAAAAGCTAATATTCAAATTCAATTATTGCTTTCAACATTTTAAAATCGTGTATGAATTTATTTTAAACTAAAGAATCTACAAACGCCTTTTACAATAAACTTTTTTATACCACACATTGTTTTACAGTTAAGTCGTTAAGTCGTATCTCAGCTTGCTATTTTCCATGTAAATCAAATCTAGAATTATTTCTGTGGGTACCGTATGAGCGAAGCAAACGTGGCAGACTAAGACAAACGTAAAAACAGTTATAGTAACTCAAAAAGAGTAAACAACAAATTATTATGATATAAAGTGAAGAAAGTAGGGGTGATTTTATATTTTTCATCTGCTCGCCGAACTTCAAAAGACGGTTGTTCTAAAAGAGTGCATGACAATCCGGGCAATTATTGAACGCTAGCTGCTGATATAAAGCTTAGAGTGGACTAAAAATACTTTCAACAGACAACCATTTTTTCTTGTTTCGAAAAAACTGACTTGGCTGGTTCGAAACCTATCTTAATTCTAGAAAACAATGATCCATGTTTTTCCTGAAGAGTGCGCAGTCTGCTCCCACATTTAAACAGAATCAATAACACGCCAAATTATAAAGTCAGAATATCAAAATATATAGTACTCGCTATAACTATGTCACGATAAGCGTAGGTCAAGATACAATATTCTTAGAACAAAGGCAGTGCAGATGTACTTATCCGCGTTACAATGTTACTTGACCGGTGACGTCACGCTGGCGTATAAAAAAGGAACATAACGTTGACGCAATCTACAACTTGCATTTTTAATGGTCTTCAACAGTTCCACAGCTGTGCGAAATGTGCATTAAATGAAAGAATATAAGAACTACGCCTAAACTATTCGCTGAAGGCGATCACGCTACATTCACTTCGTATTAATTTACTGATGAATGTGTAGGCCACCCACAATTGGACAGGGCAAATTCTATAGACCATATAACTGAAAACATCAAGCCGGTATTTTTTTAAAATTCTTATCTCAATAGGCGGTTTCGTCCTACCAGCCGCTGACTTTAGCCGTACAGAAGAAAGCGAGAAGGGGCAGAACGTCAACGGGGTGAATGCTGCCCAGGGTAGATTCGATGGCGGTAAAAGGTCAGGTACACGGTCAAATTCTAACGTGAAGTGTTTTATGGGATTATCATAAGGGATGATGTGGGTCAAAGACACTTTGGTAGTGGTCCGCTACGTTTGTTCTGTTAGTCGACGTTGTCGAAATTAAAAATTGATGTTCGAAATTTGTGGCCCAACGCACGTTCGTGTAAAGGCCACTTTCTTTTCCTTACAGAAACAGTTGGCTCTCGTGTAACGAAACCAACGCTTATGCGGCTAAGGTAAAAGCTTTAAATTCAGAAAATCACGATAAGTTGAGAAAATCAGAAGCGCAATGGCTGATAACGCTTTAAATGTACTCAATAAAATAATCAAAAACAAAGCCTCGGTTTTATAAGTGCAATATAGAGATGTTTTTTCTCTTAATTTTAGATAAAAGTTTTTACTTTCCTCTAATAGATGAAGGAAGTATTGTAATCACGAAAAAATCACATTCCGAGATTTTTCCAGATCTTCACATTTCAGGGTCTGTAGACGACAAAAAACAGATTTTCTCAATTTCGTCTGTCTGTCTGTCTGCCTGTTGGCTCGTGTAACTCAAAAATTATTTCTTGGGGAAAGACGATATTTTGCATGAATATTATATGTTTACTTGGCATGAAGCCGAGAAAATTTCGGAGAAATATGTACATGGTGACCACCTTAAAAAAATAAATTTTGTTAATCTTGCTTTACCTGAGAAATAAATACAAGTAACAATTTGTGGCGAACATGAGACTTAATAGATACAGGGTAAACATTATAAATTGAACAGAATAGTATGATGCTTTCTAATGCAGCAGAAACTCGCCCACTTGAAGCACTCCCGTGGCTCGGTTAGTTTAACCGCGGAGTGCGGATTCCAGCGCACTACATTTTTACTTCCATCGTCTGAAGGACGAAGGAATTTTTTATTTGCAAAATATAAAAGTAATAATTTGCTAATAGCTCAGGCTTTACCATTGGCGAAAATGAGACCTAACAGATACAGGGTAAATATTACAAATAGGACAGAATAGTATGTTGCTTTATAACGCATAAGAAACTCGCCCAATCCGAACACACGCCTGGATCAGTTATATTAGCAGCGGACCGGAAACTGGCTCGATATATTCGCCTCGAAGATCGGAGTTCGAATCCCAGCGGACTACACTTTTTTTAATTCGCAAACTGAATAAATTCGCGCTAGGGAAGTTTTGTGTAAACCGCTTTACAGATTTTTTAAACTACGAATCTAACACGACATATAATTTTATGTAGTAATCCACCTCCATAATTCGCATGGTTGACTGTTGTAACACACTGTAAGCTTTTTACTTTTGTAAGAGGAACTCTAGAGCGTAACAGTCTAGCTGTGTCTAGAAGGAGCACACAAGAAATATTTAATCCGAAGCTCTGTAATTTGGAATGACACAGAACAACAATTGGCTCTTGCAACTTGGCTAATTTCAGCAACACATGCTGTCGGGATTATTTCTAACAGCTTCAATTTGCTGGCGACAAACATAAACATAACATCAGCTCACACCTAATCAAAAGAGGTGTTTGAACGTCAGCAACTGGTCGCTCTCCATTACCGTTCATTTTCGCAACGTGCAACCCGCAGAGTCGAGTTGATCTTGTAAACCAACACGAGCGTGTTCCTTTACCTTGCCTCACTCTGTTTCGTTTCCAATTTATCTGACGGCGCCGAAGCAAACTTCGCTAATGCTGATTGATATCGTATTTGTGTAAGGAGAGATGATGTATGAACCCCGAAATAAACTTCGGCGCATCCCTGGGGCTTGGAACTTATTTTCCTCCGGCTTTGTTATGGTCGCATTGTTTTCGGGGCGCGCTGTCGGTAGATGGCGCTAGCCAAAGAACCGAAAGCCAAACTGCACCTGTGCCAGAGGAAATTGAAAGCGCAAAGCCGTATGAATTATTCGGCTGCCTTCCGCACAAACGTAAAAAGCAAATTTCGGCATCAGATAAAGCACCTAAAAATGAAAAGCAATAAATTGCGTTTACGATTGAACTCGCGGACCTTATCACGGCTTATTTCTATTTATATGCCTTTTTATTCCCAAACTCCGAACGTGATTCTTGGGGCTATCTGAAATTGATCAGCACAGTTAGCTCTTCACGTGCATGTTAGTTCGCTGTAAATGGGCCCCGAAAGAAAGCCAGCTTTGGAAACCCGTGTGTGTTGTAATAGCTTTTCGGAAGTGGAAATTCTGGTTGAAAATTGTTTTTGTTTCCGTTGTGTGCTGCCCTTAATAGAATGATACATTTTTGAAGCTATAATATTCTTCAGTAACAGCCACAGATGAATAACAATGTGCAGAGTGTCTCATTAGGAATCTGAAACTTCAAGGTTGTATTTTTTCAGCAGCTTTAAGCAAAATTATGTGTAGATACTTTTATAATGTGTGTGATGGCAGTCACAACATAATATAATACGTTAGTCTGTTATAAATATAAATAAAGTGGTATTGTAATCATAACACTGAATTGTCTTAATACCATAATTGAGTATTGTCCGTCGATGAATAAGTTGAGAAGAATGATCTAAATGAATGCATTTTATGCGCGTAAAAAGCGTGGGATACTGCTCAGCATTGACCATGCAAAGGCTATGCGGATTCTTAGCAAAATTTATAGTCGGTGTTTTCCTATGTAGTGCGCATGCTTTGAGATGCTTGTATATTTTGTACACTTGGCTTAAAAAAATACATTATTGAAAGGGAATTTGTAGGATTAAGTCAAATTGCGATTTTTAAATAATACTAATAAAAAAAATACTTAAAAAAATAAACCAATTGCGAATATTTCAAAACTGATGATAATCGAATACTGGTCAATTGATTGTATTATCACTACTTGCGGAAGGCTACAATTAGGTTAGAGTTACCTAATTTAAATCGCTTAAATGTTGACCATAGCAGTGGAAATTTGATGCAATTCTTAAAAATTGTTTGACTAGGTCTAACTTAATGTGAGGTTACAAGTAAAACCTGCCTAAAGTCTACACCTAGCAATTATTTTTTTCCAAAAAGTGTTTTTATCATACCTTTAATAAATTAATTAGGGAATCTATGCCACACCAATCCACAAAAAGGGAGATAGGGAAGGAAGAATGCAGAAACTATAGGCCAATAACGATTCTTAATACTACGTATCAAATCCTAGCCAACATCATAAACAACAAACTGAAAGTCTACTCTAAAAAACATACTAGTTGGCTATCAAAATGGCTTTAGACCAGGAAAATCAACTTTAACTGCAATACATACTACAGAGCAATTTTACGAAGAATCCCAAGAGTATATAAGGAACTACAAGTGAAATTTATAGATTTCCGAAACTCGTTCGACTCGATAAACAGAACTAAAGCGCTACAAGAATTAAGGAACTTGGGAATCCCAGTGAAACTTGTAGATATACTGGAGATGACATTAAAAAATAATAAAGGCAAAGGAAGATTCCAAGGATTAGTGTCAGACAAATTTAGCATTAACAAAGGAGTGAAGCAAGGAGACCTAATCTTTGCAACACTGTTTAACTTAGTACTTGTCTCCATGCTAAGAAAATCAAACCTAGATAAGAAGAACATAATAAAAAATCAGACGCAAATAATCTCCTATGCCGAAGACATTACAATTATCGAAAATACAAAAAAAACTTAATAAGGACAGTAGGGAGACTACACACAGAGGCACAAAAGTTCGTGTTACAAACTAAGGAAAGACAAAATATATGAGAGTTGCAAGGAAGAAGCAAAAAACTAAAAATCCTATAAAAATAAAACACTACAAGTTTGAAGAGGTATTTTTACATTATAAATTGCCGATATTGAATCAGAACATGCACGCGAACCAACTCAGTGGAAAGGCTTAGGTAATTTACCTTCAAAACTAATAGATTTAATTTATGGGGGCTCCAAATGATTCAGGCCCATGTTTCCTTGTTCAGTTGAGCGAACGAACCATTAAATTGCTCAAAGGGAGGAATAAAATCGATGGTAATTAGTGGCATCAATGAACATTAAACCTTAATGCTATATCACATAATTAATTATCACAATTCATACCTCAGACAGTATGCGTGGAAACGCAGCCCTCGCTGAGTAAATATATGCTAATTTTCCAAACTGGAGTAATTTCAATTTTAAAATAGCCAAAGCAGTTAATTTTGAAGCAATCCGATGGCTGAATGAATGCTAATACGTTACTGCGTTCCACACTTAGTGATTTAATTTCATATCGTGAAAAGCCTCACATTCAGATATCTGCATGGTAGTTTGTATTACACTGTGATATCCTATGATCGTTTTTCCCAGCCGACAAACTTAATATGGGCGATATTTAGAGGGAACAAACATAAAGTGGTGCAACCATCCACTCAGCTAATTTTCGACGTTATGTATTCCACAATTAAACCACTCAGCTATAAGCTGGCGCTAAATTTGCAAACACATAAATACAGAATTTGGTAAACCTGTGAAGTCGTAGCAGTGAAAACAATTGGATATAAATTTATACAGCTTAAATAAATATAAGGCCGTTAGGTTCGAACCCCCAAACTGGACATAATCTGCACATGCAGCACGAGGTAGAGGCGACGTTAATGCCAGCTCTTTCTGCCTGCACGTAAGGTAGACAAGGTACCAGGGCGATTCTCTTTCCAATCCGGAGCTGCGAGCCAGCCGGCTACTCTGAAGTCATTCCGAATCGATCAGCTTAGCCCTTAGGATGAACGCTAGACGTACACTTCAAATTAGCAAATTAACCACCAAAGAATATAATGCCTTACCAGAAAGATCTGCCAGAATATTCACAGAAGCCCAAACATGTGCTCACTCAATCAATCCATCTGGCCAGTTTTCGGGTCAAAATATGCCTTAATGGATTGCTCTGCATTAGCCTGACATAGCTAGCAATTAAAAAAACCTCAACAAAACATCTCAGGAAGTTTTAAACCGGCCGATGGCCAAAGAGTTTTACGCACAAAGACCAAACGTCCAAAAACGTCTCTTTGTGAAATTTTTGCGGACAGGAAATGATGCAAAACTATATCTCCATCCAGCGACGAACCACCACACTTGGTGGAAAGATTGCAGTTTGTAGCAAACACTAAGCAGAAAACTGCATTCGACAAAATATACGTTTGCAAAACCAGTTGCCTATTCGTTCGGCGTTTCTCCGTCCGTGAAAATTGCTAAATCATTGAAAGGGGCAAATAAATTAGTCTCAGTATTAAACTTCAACTCTCTAGGAGCAAATATTTGGCATTAATAGAAAACTACTGGGGTCCGAAACGATCAGCAAAATAAAAAAATCAAATATATAGGACTTTGATTCGACCAGGTATCTCCTGCTCGCTGGAAACAACAACTATAAATAAAAACGAAGTAGACTTAAAAATACTTGAAAGAAAGATAATGAGAACAATACTGGGACCAGACCTACGGAAAGATGGACAAAGGAGATTACAGAAAAACGCAGAAATGGAAAAATTCTTAGATGGAGAAAATGTATCCAGTATATAAAAGCAGGAAGACTCGAATGGGTGGGTTATATTAGGAGAAGAAAAGCAACAAAAATTACAAAAAGAATAACAAATTGGACCCCCTTAAGACGAAGAGCAATAGGAAGGCTAAGAAGTAGATGGTGGAATCATATGGAGGAAGGTAGAAATACTGAAAATTAAAGACAGGAAAATAAAATGCAAAGAAAGGAAAGAATGGAAGAAAATAACAAAGGAAGCCAGGACTAACATAGAATTGTAAAAGGATGTGTATAAGAGGAGTAGTCCACCTCATTAAATGGATTATAGGGTGTTTCGCTAGCCATAATTCTTCGGGATTTAACGGCTCTCATGATGATGATAATGATGATGCCACACATTGGTGCTTTATCTACTATGATAATTTTGTAAATTTACGGGTACATCATCTTTCAAGCTTCGACAGCTTTAGACCAAAACTAGTTTTAACTCTTAACTGTGTTGTGGTTTCTAAAACCCTTAACTAAAACTCTATAACTATACTAAACTGATGCATAACATCGTTTTATTCGAAGAAACACATCATACACATTTTGTAAGCAATTTTATTACATATACTTGAAATATATCCTTCTGCCTTAAGCATACTTCACAACGATTCTTGCGTGTTGGTTCCTGATTGAAAACTAGTAGTCTAACCTTTTTACCTAGTTGCTAATATATTGGGGATCACGAGGGAGGTTTCAAATCTCCGCGCTTGATGTACTCCTTAATCAGAGCCTTTTTCAATGGTCAAAATAATTTTTCCAAGTTCTATTTATTTTGCATTAGAGAGAGCTTGAAGAGCAACCATACTACTTACGCCAAATATGTTCAAAATACAGTACCACTAGTCATCGTCATCATACACCAAGTAACTGAATATGTGGCGCAAAGCTGATCCATACTGTCAACTCTGCCTTTTGTGAAATTGTAATCGTTAATCGTATCTGGTTTACCATCTTCGTTGCTCGCTAATTGATTTTCATGCATTGTGGACAATAGTTCAACTGCACAATTCTTTCTAGGACTGTATGAACAAAAAGTTATATTATACACTAGCATAATATAAGCCTTTCTTCATCAGTCGTACTTACTGTATGCGTATAAATTGCGCCCGATAGCTTTGGCCACAAATGTCGTTTATCTAGAAGTTAAATATATTGATTTCACACGTTTGCCGGTAAAAGCCATATTTCCGACACTTTCTCCATTACTTTCTCCGGGTTTGATTTTAAAAGTTAATTTGGACCTTAAGAAGATCATTGATCTACTAAAAGCCATAGGTTACGTCGAATGAAAAATTTCCTACTGAGTGAAGAAATATTTGCACAATGACCCCTATTTTATTTCATCCCCTACAGTTCAACCACCATTTATTATTTTGGCCATCTCTTAAGGGCTGTTACTATGATGATACCAACATTTTAACGTTCTACGTTGTTTGGGAAGGGTCGAAACGTGAAAAGCTGACTTTAAGGTCGCTATAGTGCACCCGCCATATCGAATTTTTCGGGTTTGGAATTTCATCAATATTTGCTCCGAATTTTAGGCTTATAGGTGATGGGAAAGTGCAAAGAGGCGGTCACCTCCTTTTGTAACAGACACAACTGCATTTTATATGTATATATTGATGATGATGCTCAATTTGAAGTTGCTGCTATTAAACTTTTCCGACTAGACTCGAATTCTAGTGGTATCTGAGATTCATTTACCTTGAGCATTCCTAAAATTGTTAGCTGATTTTTTCTCAGTTTTTCACCTCCTTTAAATTATTTATTTATTTATTTATATCGCACTCAGCCAACAGCCGTTAGGCCAACTATAGGTTTCGCTGTGCATTTATGGGGACTTCCAACCCCACTAACGACTGTCATGATGTTATTATGACCGCCGGGGCCAACTATTTCCGTATCACGAGGCGCCGAGAGATGCAGCCGTGGAACTCAGATCCAAGTTCTGACCAGAAAGACCGTTGCTTAACTCTGCTGATCGAAAGTGGACGCTTGGTCAAGCTACACCAACCAGGACCTATTCATTAGTGCGCATATAGGTGAAATAAGTTTTAGAACGTCGTTGCTTGGAACAGATGGATCATTTATTTTTTCTTCTTTTCTCGTGTAAACGAAAGCGTTGTATAAATAATGCGTCCAAGAATCGCACATGCGCATAAATTTGATACCGTATTTGCTAGCTTTTTTGGGATGTGCATTTTAAAGAAATAGCTTCTATGAAATGTCACTATCATTTCATCGATAGTAACATAAGGAATAATAATACTGGCATTAAGCAAAAATACGTCTCATAATTTTTATATAACTGCTAGTTTATCATTTATTTTTTCTTCATTCTTGTTCATCAAACCCTAGATTTACTTAAATAAAGAGAAAACTTGAAACGCTCAAAGCGCAAAAATGTCGCTTCCAGTACCATATATCAGGTCTAAATAATGAAACATCTTCGGGACTAGATTTCATGATTACAGATAAATATAGTAAGCTTTTAGTTAGACAATACCCATTTTTTTGTATATGTACGATAAAGTTATTTGAATTTATTTAGCGATATAGTAACCTTATCGTTACCACTGGGACGTTGAACTGACATTGACACATACTTTTGGACCAAGAGCTATATTAACGGGAAATTCAACCAGTTTTTCAACGTTACGTGGTTGATTGTACGTCACCTTATGACGGTTTTTTAACATTTAAGTCATGACCAAACAAGACCGTTAAGTGTGGTATAATCACGATCCAAAACACTTTACTTTTCAACATTGTTGCCGACTATTTAAGGTACTTTTTACGTTTGGTTGCCAAGCCGACTTCTTTTGAAAGTCCTGTTAATACATAATTTTCACCCATATGTTAACATTGTAACGTCGTTACCTTATCAACAGAAAATCTAAGTTCTTTATACGTTGAAACGACGTTCTTTTAACGTAATGGCTTTGTTAAGTGTTACAGTTATAAGCACGTTACGTTTCAACCACAACTTCAACTTGTCTATTTTTAGGTTGAAATGACATTTTAATGGATTCAAAATTGGTATTATTTTATTTAGGTCAAGTATTAACTACAGAACGATACATTTTCCTGCAGTTATTGTGCATAGCCCAATTGAAAAAAGGTGACATTATTTGCTAAAGGAAATCTCAAAACATATCAGGTAAATGCTTCAACACTATGTAGTTCTGCATAGACACCCTTTGTATCTTAAATTGGAAAAAAATAATCTTAGTGGAACATGGAGCGTGTATTAGCTACCAGGTGTTCTTCTAACGCAATTCTGAAAGGCTTATATCAAACAGGAATAATAAATAGATTTTCCGCTTTTATCAGCCACACAAATGGCGAACTAAACAGTGATTCCAGATCACCAAACAAAGGGAAACAACGGCTTGTCAGCATACCGTAACGTTTCGTTATGGTATGGTAGCATGATGCGTTTCAATTGGTCAGCACTATCATGTGAGCAATGACCTTACGTGTGATAAAGGCGCACCAAGCATACGCCCTGATTAAGAGTACGAGTGAACATCATGTCAACGTTTAACATTAACCGCTGCACGAAAATACACTTAAAATCTATGATATAAACTGCAAAAAGTAACTACCACGTTGTATCTAAGTCATATCGACGTTAAGAGTTGACTACTCATCTAAAACGCCTTTAACGCTCTCTGTTATGATTGTTATACCACTGGGGATAATTGTCAATACTACTAGTTTTGAAACTTAATACTGCTCTGAAACGTCTTGTTTTGGTTCTACAGCCATTGCAGTTCCTTTGTCTAATTTTATATTTTCTAGAATTATTGTAGTTATAAAACTACCCCAATAAACCTTGGTGTAAATGTGTAGCTGGTGTGACAGTATTACCAGCGTGCATTTCGCGTCACGACTTTGAAGTGTGGACGCGAATTGGTGAAGTTTTTTGTTTCTCACTATTTTGTAGGTGCAACTTTCAAGTTTTGAGCTGGTAGACGTTTTAGTGTAATATGTGAGAATTGTAATATTGATAAGTAGAAGAAATCATTTTGTCCTGATTTTGAAAAATAAATTAATATTTGGAAACCTTTTATTTATGTCGCAAAAATAGTCTATATATATGTCCAATTTTTCAGTAATAACGTACGTTTTATATAAATTGTTTTTGTGTTTCGAGTATTTATAAACATATCTACTGAAGATATAATCGAACTGGTTTTGCTATTATGTTGCGCTAGGAAAATATTTACTTTCAAACCAATCTTGTTCGCACTTTAGCTGATGTTTTTGGGGCAGGTCGCGACAGCCCGGATTGTTTACGATGGGGTAGTCATAAATTTTCAACAGAACGTTAATGTTCCACTCGCAAGTGTTTAT
Organism: Agriotes lineatus; assembly: GCA_940337035.1. Taxonomy (NCBI): domain Eukaryota; kingdom Metazoa; phylum Arthropoda; class Insecta; order Coleoptera; family Elateridae; genus Agriotes; species Agriotes lineatus. The sequence continues at coordinate 26,855 of CALNHX010007312.1, forward strand.
ATATTCAGTTCAAACTTATGTTATTTGTAACCTCTTGATAAGCGTATGTTATTTCTGTTCAAGGCAGGTTTTTTTGTAAGTGATCAAATAGTCGCTACTAACTGTACTAAAAAAAATATGACAATGTAATTGAATGCTTGGTTGGAAATTTTACCAGGAGGTTACTCTAGGAAGTTTTCATGCTTTTCACAAAAAATACATATTTGGTCTCCGATTGAAAAAAATGCCATTTTTCCAGGCCGAAAAATTATTGATTTCGGTATGTTTACGTGGTTGCTAGATAACAAGAACTAACAGTATGCAAATGTATTCGTTGCTAAGACGAAAGAAATAACAGTCGAAAATAGTATATTTTACAAGAGATCAAAGTACCGTTTTTTCGTGAATTGAAAATTTTGATTTCACGAACGAAAAAAAAAGTATTTCATCGCGAGTAGGAAATGCTATACGTTATTCAATAATTTAGTAAGCATCTAAATAAATAACACGACAATATTATGAAGTGGTATACCAATGAACATTTACAACATATTTTGTCCTGAATGCTCACTGGTAGGTTTACCAGCATCTTTTGAAAAACTGAAAATAGATTTTTGATAAAAACATTGTTTTTCGCTTTCGTGGCATCTCAAAGAAAGCATATCAATTAAAATTTGGATTTTTTTTCTTTAAACTAAGTTTGCCCGTTAAAGGGTTATATTAACGTTATTTTAACGTAATATGAAAAATGTTAAGTTTTCGTGGTTCTATAAACGTTATGGTTTTTTTTCACCTAGTCTAAAAAGAACTTAAAATAAACGACATAAAAACTAATGCAAAAACGTTATTATTACGTTGTTGTAACGTTATATGTACAGGATCGCTATTATGTATGGGACCGAAGCTGCCCTGGTCAAACGGTTTGAGATATGCGTTTCATATTGATTTTTTTAAATAGCAACCTAGGCTGTGTGATACATCAATAGGAAGCTTACTTTTTCTCGTTTCAGAAATAGGGGTACATACGAATATAACGCAGGCAAATAGAAAAATATTTGAGGCATGCTCAGTTTATCGCTGCACATTTAATAAATTCAATATGGCGACCGCACTTAAAAACTATATCAAAAACAATTTCCTTTTTAACTTCAGAATATGCAAAATGTTTTCAAATTAACATATACCAAATATGAAACGCATATCTCAATCGTTTGACCAGGGCAGCTTTGGTCCCATATATAATAGCCACCGTGTATATCGACGTTAAAGGTCGACTACCAATCTACAAGCCATATTAACGTTATTTTAACGTAATATAGAAAATATAACATTTTCGTGTTTTTATAAATATATCTACGTTTTACATTAACTCTTGGTGCAGAAAGTTCTTAGTATCAACGTCATATCCGCCATATATAAACACGCTAAATAAACGCCATAGCTAACGCATTTAATAAACGGAATAATTAGGTAAACAGTAAACAGAATTAATAAAAGTCAACGTCTATTGTCAACAAACTTTTATTTTTATTTTAGTTAAATTTAAAATAATATATTTTATTTCAAAAGTTCAAGTTTTGTTTTATCCTTGTAGCTTGCCTAAAACTGACAATATAAGTTACAATACAATGCAGTATTAATTATTTACAGAATATACAGTTAAAATCTGCAATGAATACAGAGTGATTCATCATTTTCGCCTAGAAAAGCGTTATGAATTGAAACATGGCAATCCACTGCAGTGCTCACACGTTGCGCAGCAGTTCAAGTCTCATCCCGACTAGAGATGTACTAGAGATTTTTTTATTTAATTTGCACTCAGCCAACAGCCGTTAGGCCAATTACAGGCGTCGCTGTGCAGTTAGAGATAGAGTGAATTTTGAATAATTAAACTTTTGGTAAATATTTTGACAGATGACATTTAGAATTTACAATAATTTTTGCTGTGAACAAATTTGTAATTAAGTTTATCCACTCCAGTGGAATAAGTAACTCATTACGTCACTCATTGACACTATTTCCGTTAGGTAATAAAGCTCATTACACCACTCAGTTACTAATGGCTTGTTACTTAACTGGGTGGTGTAATGGCTTTATTACCTAACTGACATAGTGTCAAATGAATGACATAATGACATTTGCCCACTAAAATATTTTTGAAAATGACAGATCTGATATTTTCTTAATGTACTTTTCTCAATTTTGGCCAGTTGTAGATAAAATTTTATACAAGTGGGATAATAGCATCATTGATATACTTGTGTGCTTACACATACGTATATTAATAATTATTCCACTTTTACTATACAAGTAGTAAATAACTATTACCGATAGGAAACCTTTATACATAGACTTCGACATTCTACATTAAATTATTGAGTTTATAATTGTTTGTTATTGGCCATCGCCTTAACGAATACTTCGAGGGGCTCTATCGTACTATTTTAAAGTTAAATATTTTAGAAAACCTGGCGCTCCGCCGATATCTTGAGATAGCTAACGGGTGTCTTAGCAATTATTGTGTGAAGTAAGGTTTCAGTAATAAACATAATTTGTTACCTTTGTTAGTTTCTATACATGAAAAGCCATGCCATGAAATAAAGGAGTACATTTTTCCCCACTGAAAAACCTCGGGTTAGTTCTAATCGGAGAATTATGTTCACTCAAATATATGATAGGTCAGTAAGAACACAGGATAGTTATCGAAATACATATAACGTTTATAAATGCGTACATTAATAAAATCAAAATGAATTGTACGTTATTAAATAAACATTCGTACTTTGGGGAGCGGTGTTTATTTTCCTGGCTCGTGCTGCAACCCAGGACACTGGAGAGTAAAACGGGCTCGTTGACGACGGTCGGCTAATACGCACGCCGGGTCTTATAGCAAAGTGTCCAATTAGGTCGGATGTCTCGCATAAAGGACACGCACTTCGCTTCTTAGAAAAATGGCCGTAATCTCTTGCAGCGGTGTTAATAAGAACTTCGTGGTAGTATTTGTTGACAGAATTCTGCGACTGCAATTTGCAGGACGAAATAGCAAGTTTTAGAGTTACCTGCAGCCGGCTCTAGTTTTAAAGGCAGCGAGGCGATCCCTAATTATTGCCGCCGCAGGCGTTTCAGCTGGAAGTCTGGCGGCGGCCGCGGTTTTATTTCCAATGTAGCGACTGCTTTGGGATTTCCGCCGATAAGCGAAATGCCGGCGTTTAGATGGCGAACAACTGGAGGTACGATGCTCTCGACTGCGAGCTTCTGGGCATCTTTTTTTGTGCGTTGACGGTTGGTTCTCCAGGTTTCTTATACAGTGAACTCCAGGTTGCAGCTTCAGGTATGCAGTGACTGCGATAGAAATCTCTGCACGATTTAATGTTAACAAAAATTAGACTTGCTAAAATGTTTCCTTCCTGGTCGTAATTAAAATTTACGCTCAGGAGTTAAGCTAGCACGAAAAAATTATAACAGCGGTCTGGTCGGACGAAATACAGAAAAATGAAAAGCACTTTTAGGCTGACAGAAACGCTGTGATCTCCCTAAAAGCCAATTGAACTAGGGTTTATTCTGCGAAACAGGAACGCTGTCACGACAGAATAAGCAGGCAGGGATCGGAAAGAAGGTTTGAGATGGGAAATCTCAAGCTCTAGAGACAGGATGGGACAGGTATTCTCAAGATTAGGAACAGGACAGGTCAGGTATTCTCCAGTTAATCTTGGAGCGGCCATGTATTTTTCCTTTATATGTTTCGTACATTGTTATCGGTACATGGACTCCCTGCTTTCATGGAAGGGGAAAAACTCCGTCGGTTCTTCAGGGCGACTCGCACATCGTGGCAGCGATTCTGTTATCTTCTTTTCGCGCTTCGGATAGATTCACCGCTTGATAGCGCGATGAAATAAATTCAAATACTTTTTAAATATTATAAGAATTTTAATTCAAGAGCAAACGTTACAAAATAATTTTTCCTTTTTAATACATAAATATCGCAAAATCAATACGAGGTCACACTGTAGACATATACAGGGACATCATAAATGATTTCAAACCACGTGACCACATTTTTGAATTTAGCGCCAATATAATTTTGTTTGCACTAGTGGCAGCAATGAAACCCCTGAACGTTCACTTGTAATATTCATTGACGTTCGTGTGCTTGGTTTTTCTTGATTTTGTTTGTTGTCCGTGTGTTAATTATAAAACAAAGTGCTTGTCCGAGCTAATTATATCTAAATTTGGAAGCTTGCTAAGGTATGTTGACAGTAACGACATAACGCATTTGTAATACAGAACTGAACTTTTTAGGTTAAACGATGCCGTTTACTGAGGAGCAAGACGCAGTTATTTTGATGGCCCATTTTCGCAGATTCAACACATTGTCGACCTCGCCACCCGGTACTGCGCACACTATGTCATCAACGTACTGGTAAAGAAAGGGAAATTACCAGTACGTTGATGACATAGTGTGCGCAGTACCGGGTGGCGAGGTCGACAATGTGTTGAGTGTCTTTAATAGCTTCAATAAACATATTCAATTCACAGTGGAGCGAGAGAAGGATAGGTCGGTTCCTTTCTTGGATACTTTGGTCATCAGAACTGCATCTAACGAAATCAAACTTGATTGGTACGTCAAACCCACCAGTTCTGGTCGGTATTTGAATTTTCAATCTATACATAACATTCGACACAAACTTAATGTCGTAAGAGGTCTTAAACACAGAATCCTTACGATCTCACACCCAGATTTCCATAAGACCAATCTTAATAAATTAATTAACATTCTTAAATTAAATAATTATCCAATCTCACTATTAAATTCCATTTTATTCTCCAATACGATGAACAGGGCCACTCCTCTTGTTAGGTCTGTAAACGGGGACGACAAACCCCTTATGTACAAAAGTCTAATTTACATCAAAGGGCTATCCCACATAATAAAAAGGGTTTTCCACAAATTTAATCACATAATAATAGCAGATAAACACCACCATATTATAAAAGATTGTTTCTCCAAATTGAAAGATAAAACTCCAATTATGTTAACCCCAAATGTCATCTATCAGATAAATTGTAATGGTTGCCAGTCCACCTATATTGGGCAAACTTCACAGAGGTTGAAAGCTAGGATTACCCAACACAAAAGCGATTCCCGTGTAAAACCTAAGGCCTGTGCTTTAGCTAGTCACGTCAACAGTACGGGTCATGAGATGGATTTTGATAATACCAAAATCATTACAACAGAATCTAATAGTAACCATCGTTTATTTATTGAAATGTGCCACATTTTTGGCAGTAACAACACCCTTAATTCAAAAACAGACATTGACAACCTTAGTGTTTCATATCACCTCCTGTTAGCAATGTCCAATAACGATTTTTCTTTAGATTTTCCCCAACCTGGTTAGAATCGAGGGTCAATAATTTTCAACCTAACCTGTTTTACTCTCCTTATAATATATCTTTCTTCCCATAAATAAATAATTTACCCTTTAATTAAATTTCATAAATTTCCTTACTTGTGCCAGCGAACAGTACCTTTCCATTTTGAACGTCCCTGGTATACTACCGACACCGATCGTAAGGCGCATGCGCGAACCACGACTGTCACCTGCAAGTTCATAACTTCCTTGCATTCCTTATCGGGTTTGAACAATTTTATCAAATTGACGGCCATTATGGCTTAAAACTAATAAAAATTGTAGTAATTAATTAATTTTAAATGTATTTGTGGATTTTTAACATGTAACCTGGTGACAGGAAAATCTAGCATTGCTTTTGTTGTGTGATATGCTGCATTCGCTGTACTGCTTTTGTAAATTTAAAATTTGAAATCTAGTCACATGTTTTGTGAACTACATGTGCCTTTTCGGTTTTGTGCCGCAAGTTGTTAGGTAAGATCTTAACTAATTACATTGTACATACATCGCTTCTTATCTGTAACCTCTCCGTAGGTCTTGAGAATGGAATAAATATATTTCGAAACTGTCGACCTTAGCATCAAGTGGTTTTATTTCAACAAACCATTAATAGCTCTTGTAATCGTTGCCCAAGTACTGAGATTGGTGTTGACTATAACCCCTTTCCCAGTCAAATTCTTCGCCTTGTGTAGTAACCACCGAGCTGTGAAAAGGACTTTGTTATATATATATATATATATATATAAAGATAGTCCCTCTCACAGCTTGTGTGGTTACATACACAGTAAAATGTTATTTCTTGACTGGGATAGGGGTTGGAAAAACTTCAATCTCAGTGCTACGCACAGGTACCAAGCTTTAATGGTTAGATTGAATTAAAAACACTTGTATGTTTCGCCTGACGTTTCGTTTTTTATTCAAAACATTATCAAAAGCTATGGACAAAAATTTACAATAAGTAACGTTGTTATAAAAGTTATTGAAAGTGACAGTCTTACCTAACACCTTGTGGACCAAAACACATGTTTTTTTAAAAGCATGTGAAGATATTCAAATTTGAACAAATTCATAAACAGGGGCAGTAAACCACCAAGATTACAGACCTGGGCTGCACATGATATAAATACACTTAGTCATACATCTAGTCAGTTACACATTAAAAATTACTAGCACATTTAAAATTTGATTTACAATAATTTTATTAGCTATTTGGCCAACATGGCCGTCAATTTAGATAAAATCGTGGTATTATTTCTAATCAAACAGCGACAGGTGTCAGACAAATTGTTAGAACCGCGCATGAGCGGAGCACAAGGCGTCCAAATATTACGAGGGACGTTCAAAATGGAATTGACCAATTAGCTTGTACAATGCAATCTAACATAAGACTAGTCAAAAAACGACGACAAGGGCTATGTCTGAAGGTTCTAAAAGGTGGAAACTACAAAAAGAGTCCTAATTGAGCACCCAAAGTTGTAAGTCTACCATGGGAAAAAAAAACAAATGAGAAAAAATGGAGGAGAAAAGACCCTAAATAGATCTAAATATAACTAAATTTATTGTGGGACCGTATTGAGTTTATTAAAAATTTATTATTAAAGAATTAGTAATAGAAATGGGGCAGTAAAAAGAAAATATTATAAGATAAAAGTAACTACCCATTGGGCTTTCTCGGTTGGAGAAATTCTAAGGAGAAATCATTGTTGGACATGGCTAACAAAAGGTGGTATGAGACACTAAGATGATCAATGTCAGTATTTGAATTTAAGGTATTATTTGTACCAAAAATGTGGCACATTTCGATGAAAGTGCGGTGACTAGAATTTGGTTCAATAGTAATAATTTTTGTATTTTCAAAATCCATACAATGACCAGTGCTGTTGACATGTCCAGCAAGAGCGCAGGCTTTGGGTTTAAGACGAGAGTCGCTTTTATGCTGAATAATTCTTGATTTCAACCTCTGAGAAGTTTGACCAATATACGTAGAAGGACAACCACTACAGTTTATCTGATAGACGGCATTAGGGGTTAGGAGAGCTGGAGTTTTATCCTTTAATTTTGAGAAACAATCTTTTATGATATGATGGTGTTTGTCCGCAATGATAATATGATCGAACTTACGAAAAACCTGTTTAATTATATGAGAAAGTCCTTGGACGTAAATAAGACTTTTGTAAAGTGGAGGTTTATCATTTATATTATTATCAGAATTTTCTGGTGGAATGATCCTGCCCTTGGGGGTGGAGTATAAGATAGAATTTAATAAAGAAATAGGATAATTATTTAATTTGAGAGTATTAACTAATTTATTGAGATTAACTGCGTGAAAATCCGGATGCGAGATCGTTAAGATTCTGTGCTTGAGCCCTTTCACTACATTCAACTTATGTCGAATGTTGTGTATAGAATGGAAATTCAGATAACGGCCAGAACTGGTTGGTTTAACATACCAATCCAGTTTAATAGTGTTGGAATCCGTTCTGATGACCAGGGTGTCCAGAAAGGGGACAGACCTATCCTTTTCTCTTTCCACTGTGAATTGGATGTGAGGGTTGAAACCATTGAAAACACTCAGCACATTGGCAACGTCGTCGACCGGTACTGCACAAACCAGATCATCAACATACTGGTAAAGAAACGGAAATTGAAAAGCCAGCTTGGGGATGCTTTCCTTTATGATGGTATTGACTATGATTTCGGCCAAAATGGGGGAAAGAGTTGAGCCCATTGGGGATCCAAAGATTTGTTTATAAAAATTATTATTGAAGGAAAAATATGTTGAGTCAAAGATGAATTTGAGAAGGTTAATAAACTGTGATTTGGGTATACTAGTTAGTGGTTCTATTAAGTTCCAATTGGTTTCAACAACCTGTATAACCAAATCTACAGGGATATTGGTAAAAAAAGAGACCACGTCTAGTGAAATAATCTCATAATCAGGTGGTAATTGAAAATTATTAATTTTTTCGCTGAAGGCGAAACTATCTTTGATACGAAAACTATTATATTCATTAAAGGCTTGCCCTAAGATCTCTGCCAGATATTTGGACAGTTTTCTATCTGGAGATTGTGTCGAGGACACAATGGGTCGACAAGGTGTGTCGGGTTTGTGTATTTTGGGTAAACCATACAATTTAGGTGAAACCGAATTATGACAAATTAAGCGTTTATATGTGGGGTTATCTATGTAATTATTATTATGCAAATCTCTGATTAACTTATTATTCCTAGTCTCAATAGACGTTGTGTATATATATACACAGTAAAATGTTTTTTCTTGACTGGGATAGGGGTTTGAATAACTCCAATCTCAGTACTCCGCACAGGTACCAAGCTTTAATGGTTAGATTGAAATAAAACTACTTGTATGCATCGCCTGACCTTTCGTATTTATTTTTATACTTTATCAAAGGCTAACAAGTTGTGGAACCAAAACACATGTTTTTTAAGGACATGTGACGATATTCAAATTTGAAAAAATTCATAAAAACTGGCAGTAGGCCACCAAGATTACAGATCTGGGCTGCACATGACATAACTACACTTTGTCCTGCAACTAGCAGGTTACAAATTAAAAGTTAACTAGCACATTTAAAATTTGATTTACAATAATTTTATTAGCTATTTGGCCAACATTGCCGTCAATTAGATAAAACTAAAATATATACAGTGTGGGCCATTAAGTGTGCAACAAATGGGAAATTTTTTTATTAGTTGTACAATCAAAATTTAAATACCGCCAAAAGTTAGTGCATGTTCGATAACCATGTTAGATGCCCTTAGAATGGCTTCAAGTCAAACAATATACAGGGCAGGACAAAAAATATGAAATTCGTTCAAGAATAAATTTACCTTATTTCAAAAAATATAGCACAATTTTATTGAGAAAAGTTGTTTAGAATCAAAAGCTACGCTCAAATACAAAGTCACGGCCTCCTATTCGAAAGTTGATTCTTTTTTGGAAAATTTTGTAAGACCCCCGTATGATACATATTTTTATTATTCTGATTTTATATGTATTTAAAGTAGCCACAACCACATCACTTTTAAATAACTTTTAGCAACTTGAAGCGTATTTATAAAATTTACTTGGATTTATATTTTTTTAGGTAAGCGTCCACTTCATGTTTGTTGCAACGATATTTAACAGAACTTTAGAATCTCGCAAATATTTTTTTTAACAAGGCAAATGCTTTACTAATGCTAATTTACATATGAAAAAACTCTTAATAAAATCAGAATAATAAAAATATGTCTCATACGGGGATAATACAAAATTTTACAAAAAAAATCAAAATTCGAATCGGAGGCCATGACTTTGTATTTGAGCATAACTTTTGATTCTAAACAACTTTTCTCAATACAATTTTGCAATATTTTTTGAAGTAAGGTAACTTTATTCTTGAACGAATATCATATTTTTGTCCTGCCCTGTATATTGTTTGACTTAAAGCCATTCTAAGGGCATCTAATATGTTTATCAAACATGCACTAACTTGCGGCCGTATTTAAATTTCGATTGTACAACTAATAAGAAAGTGTCTCATTTGTTGCACACTTAATGGACCACACTGTATATACAGTATGTCTCCGGATTGAGTTTACAATAGGTATGATTGACCAAAAATTTTCGATTTGGAATTTCATATTTTGGAATTCCGCCCTGCTTGGTATGAAACTTATTTTTAGTTTACTTTCGATTTTTTAAAGTCAAGTAGGCCTTGACAGGGAAGCGAATACAATTTAATTTTCAGGTAAACTACCCGTTTTGTTCATGATACGGCAAAATTTAATTAAGAAAAGTTGTTGATAATGATAAATTATGGTCCTATATCAAATTTCAGAAAGATATGTCGACTTATAAAAAACTGTTATTTTTTAGAAAATTGTATTTTATTGTCAGGTAAACTACCCTTTTTGTTCATGACACGGCAAAATTGTATTAAGAAAAGTTGTTTACAATAAAAAATTATGATCCTATACAAAATTTGAGAAATATCTTGCGACTTAGATTAAACCGTTATTTTTTAGATTAAACAAATTGCATTTATTAAAAATGACGGTTTAATCTAAATCGACAAAGCTTTCTGAAATTCGTTATAGGGCCATAATTTATCATTATAAACAACTTTTCTTAATACAATTTTTCCGTATCATGAATAAAAAGGGTAGTTTACCCGACAATAAAATACAATTTTTTTAAAAAATATGTTTAGGAACCAAAACATAATTTTAACTTTAAACTAAATATGCATACATTTCGTAAGCAAACTGTTGCATGCGGAAATTACAAACAAAGCATCAGCGTTTATTATCAGCACTGGTCGAATGACCCCGGTCAACAAACTGCAATCCTGCAAACTGGCTGTTTGTTTGTTATGAAATTGAATACGCAAGTGCATATGCGAGCTGGAACTAGGGCAAATATTAAACTTTGTAAGCTAAGTCAGTATTTTTATATGTATAAATAGAAAAATATTCTAGTCAATAAACAATACAGATTGAAACTTGTTTCGCTGTGTTCACGCTGCCCAACGGCCCCAGGTCTTTTTTGGTACATCATCTCGTGTAAGACCGCACGAGACCGTTGGTTTGCACCCCTTTTTAATTCCTGCACCCCTAAGATATTCCTGCAACTGTCCAAATTAAATTAATACAGTCCACTACAAGCTCCACCCTGAACATTTTGGTCCTTCGAGCCGGATTTGAACCAGCGACCTATGTTTAGGAACCAAAACATAATTTTAACTTTAAACTAAATATGCATACATTTCGTAAGCAAACTGTTGCATGCGGAAATTACAAACAATACAGATTGAAACTTGTTTCGCTGTGTTTACGCTGCCCAACGGCCCCAGGTCTTTTTTGGTACATCATCTCGTGTGAGACCGCACGAGACCGTTGGTTTGCACCCCTTTTTAATTCCTGCACCCCTAAGATATTCCTGCAGCTGTCCAAATTAAATTCATACAATCCACTACAAGCTCCACCCTGAACATTTTGGTCCTTTCGAGCCTTTAAACGTTCCTGCCCCTAGCATTTTGATCCTTCGAGCCATTAAAACGTTCCTGCCCCTAGTATCTGATATTTCGGGCCTTTCAACGTTCCTGCCCCTAGCATTTGGTCCAGTAATCCCTTAAAACATACCAGCCCTCTTTGAACAAGACCGTTACGATGGCGCAGCGACGGGAGATTTTCACAACCCAAGAAGATTTAGCAGAATCCATTCGCAGGCAGATTATCAACGTGAGGAAGGATGGCCCATCAAGAAAAAATGCAGCATATATCACCGCTGGCAGATCCACCCTAAAACAACTTTGGGAAGAATTTGAGACCAACCATTCAGACCTGGCGGAGGAAGTCGAGGAAGAACACCCTTATTTTAAAAACAATTTTTTTCAGAAAACCAAAAACGTTTACAATGAAGGGGTTGCTCTGCTCGACAAGTGCGAAGAAAATCTAGCCACACTAGGTGAAAGTTCACAGCAGCCAGTAGCGCCAAAAGAGGACACGACCACAGCTGCTGACAAGGAGGGACAGAGACGAATAAGAAGGCTACAGATCAAGGTAAATTCACTCCAAAGCGACATTCAGGAAGTCTGTAATAGGTTGAATGAGGAATGCAGTAAAAGGTATTACGAATACAACATTAAGAACATCAAGGATGATTGGGATGACATCAGAGCTCTAAACGAGGAGATATTATCCCACGGTAGCTACGACGACAAGGAGTTCCACGAGACCAAGAAGATGGTCAACGAAATAATCGTGCTCCTGTACCAGCACATCCAGGATGAAGAGGTTCAAAGTGTCAAGGAAAACAGCCATGCGAATATAGTGTTACCTGCTCTCAAAATTCCAGTTTTTGAAGGGACCTACGAAGCATGGCGTAGCTTTCATGACATTTTCCGAAGAATTGTTCATGAAAACCCACGACTAAATAAGGCGGAAAAAATGCAGTACTTGAAGTCGCAGTTACGAGGGGAAGCCAGCAAGTTAGTGCAACACCTGGAGGCAACTGAAGCCAATTACGAGTCTGCATGGTTCATTATAAGGAACAGATACGACAACACCAGGCTGCTACTCGCGAAGTATTTGGATGACATATTCAACCAGGCAACCCTGTCGAACGAATCTGCAGAGGGGATCAAGAAACTCCATGACACGACTGCAGAATGCCTAAGAGCAATTGAGAAGTTAGGATTTGAAACGGCCACATGGGGGCCTATCATGTGCCATATAGTGACACGAAAATTGGACAAGGAAACCAATAGACTATATGAGCAGTCATTAACGGCACCAAAAGAGGTGCAAAAATTCGAGCAGCTACTGAATCTCTTAGAAACAAGATTTCAGTCGCTGGAAGCTGTGCAAAGACGGAACAAATTCGAACCCAGAAAACAAGGAATTGGCAAACCATGGGAAAGTCACCAGAATCGGTGGGCAGTGAAGACGTACCACACTGCTGACGTATCGTGCTTCCACTGCGGAGGATCACACAGCATTAAATCCTGCCCAAAATTCAACAATCTAAAAGTATCCGAACGTTGGGACTTCATAAAGAATAAAAAACTTTGTTCTAACTGCCTCAAGCCTACAGGAAATTATAACTCCAGACACTTTTTCCCAGGAAAATGCAAGGTATGTAATAAAAGACATCATTGGCGTCTGCACGAAGATTTTAGTAAGCAGCAGCAGCAGCTTTCCAAGACCACGGCGGCGACTTCCAGTGCGACAGCAACCAATGAGAAAGAAAACATTGTTGCAAGCCTAGTAGGAAGACAGCATCGCAACGTTTTGCTGGCAACTGCCCTAATTAAGGTTCAGTCATCCTCAGGGAGTTTGGAGTATCTCAGAGCCCTGATAGACTCCGGATCACAGGCATCATTCATCACAGGAGATGCAGCTCAAACGCTGGGTCTACCAGAAGAAAAGGTGAGAGTGCACATTTCTGGATTAGGCAAGAAAGGAGCAGGTACAGCCCGAGGACGATTAACTGTAAACCTAAGTCCACGATTTCCAAGCAACTACACAACCACATGTGAGATGCTGATACTGTCACAGTTAACCAAGTCACTTCCAGAAAAACCAGTCGAAAACTATCAACTTCAGGACTGTAAGAATATGGTGTTGGCTGATCCACTATTTCAGAAACCTGGACCAATAAACGTTATCCTAGGAGCGGACATCTACAAGGAAATCATTTTGGAAGGAGTACGAAAATTCAACGGAGGCCTGTTAGCACAAAACACGGAACTTGGATGGATCATCACGGGGAATGCAACAGCACCATCAGAAGAAAGGAAAATTCTTAGCATGGTCGCATGTGCTGCAGAAGATGAACAACTCACAAAGTTTTGGGAGATTGAAGAAGTTGTACCAGAAAAGATGATGTCCAACGAAGACAAGGAATGCGAAGAATTCTACAACTGCAACCACCAGAGAAATGCTGATGGTACATATACAGTGAAAATTCCGTTCAAGGAACCAATAGAAAAGCTTGGGGAGTCGAGAAAAAAGGCAATCTCACAGTTCATTCAACTGGAGAAACGGTTAGAAGATAAAGTTCTAGGTAAAGAATACAAAACCTTTATGAAGGAATACTTAGAACTAGGACATATGAAACGCGTTCAACCAGGAGCCAATATACGAAAAACCTACTTCATCCCTTATCAAGCAGTAGTAAAGGAAGACAGCACAACCACGAAATTAAGGGTAGTCTATGATGCTTCCTCAAAGACCACTACTGGACTTAGCTTAAACCAGCTAATGACTGCTGGACCAAGACTACAACAAGATTTGAAGCATATCCTGCTGAGGTGGAGAAAACACAAATTTGTTTTTTCGGCAGATATTGAAAAGATGTATCGTCAGATTAAGATAGCCGAAGAAGATCAGGACCTCCAAAGGATAGTATGGCGGTTTTCTCCAGACGAACCTATTCAAGAATTTAAACTCACCACTGTAACTTATGGAACAACAGCAGCACCATACCTGGCAATCCGTACCCTGTTGCAGCTAGCTGAAGATGAAAGACAAACATACCCAATAGCTGCAGAAGTAGCAACCAAGGACTTCTACGTGGATGATTTAATGTCGGGAACTGACTCCGTAGAAGAAGCAAGGCATCTCCAAGTAAGGCTAATCAATATGTTAAAAAATGGAGGGTTTACCCTCAGAAAATGGACAAGCAACAGCGCAGCTCTTGTTGAAGAATTGCCAGATAACTTAAAGGACAAGAATTTACTCGAGATCGACGAAGGAGAAACAAGGAAAACCTTGGGAGTACACTGGAGTCCAAAGGCAGACGAATTTAAGTTTCGAGTCAGTCTTCGAGCTGATGCAAATCCTATAAAGAGGGTAATCTTGTCAGAAATATCCTGCTTGTTTGACCCATTAGGATGGTTAGCGCCAATTGTAATAAAAGCCAAATTAATAATTCAACAACTTTGGTTACAACAGCAATCATGGGATCAACCAGTGGCCACAGAAATAATGAACGAGTGGAAGCAGTTTCAAGAAGAGTTACCATTGGTTAAAGGCATATCCATTCCAAGATGGTTAGGGTACCAAGCAGCATCCGGGAAATGGAGCTGCATGTATTCTCTGATGCGTCGGAAAAAGCTTACGGGGCTGTAATTTACAGCAGGGTAATGTCTCAAGACGGACGCATTCAAGTAAGTCTGTTGACAGCCAAGTCAAAGGTTGCACCTATAAAGATGAAGAAAACGTTGCCAAAGCTGGAGTTATGTGCAGCATCGTTAGCAGCAAAGATGTTGAAGGAAGCTATTAGTGCACTGGACATCCCCAGCATCTCCATCTTCGCGTGGTCAGATTCCATGATAACCTTATCCTGGATAAGAGCAGGTCCGGAGAAATGGAAAACCTTTGTTGCAAACAGGGTAACAGAAATATTGGAAGTAACCCCCAGCGGAAATTGGCATCATGTGCGCTCAAGGAACAATCCAGCAGATGCTGTATCCCGAGGGTTCACTCCTATCAAACTACAGCATCATCTATTGTGGTGGAACGGCCCGCAATGGTTACGAACTAATCCTTTGCCACTTACGGAAACAACTATTCCCATAACAGCTACAGAAGAGGCAAAAATTTACCAAGTCGAAGCGTTTATCGCATCAAAAGAAGAATTGGACATCTTATCCAAATATTCGTCACTGCAGAAGTTACTACGGGTCACTGCATACTGTAACAGGTTTGCTCAAAAATTCAGAAGACAACCGTTTCCGACCGAATACCCTATGGCAGCAGAACTCAACAATTGCTTCATTCAAATCATCCGTATAGTGCAAGCACGCAGCTGGGCAACAGAGATTCAAACCTTGAAGGAAAACATCTCGGTTCACACAAAAAGTTCCTTGGCACCATTACGACCATTCATCGATGATGAAGAAACTCTTAGAGTGGGAGGACGACTTCAAAATTAAATGTTGCCATATAATGAGAAACATCCTATTCTCATTCCCCATAATAGTCATCTAGCCCACCTAATAGTGAGAGACGTCCATCAGAAACTGCTACATGGCGGAAGTCAAGCTACAGCAGCATACATTCGTAGAAAATTCTGGATCATCAATGTGAAGAAAATAATACGCAAAGAAATTCACACCTGTATAAAATGTTTTGCATTCAGAAGACAACCGTTGCAGCAACTCATGGGCAATTTACCTGAGCCTAGAGTAACGCCGTCCCTGCCAATTTCTCACACTGGACTGGATTATGCAGGGCCAATACAGATCAGAACCGCAAAAGGAAGAGGGAATAAGTCATACAAAGGATATATTGTCATCTTTGTATGTTTGGCTACCAAAGCAGTTCATTTGGAGGCTGTCAGTGATCTAACAACAAACGCCTTTTTGGCAGCCTTCAGAAGATTTACATCCAGAAGAGGAACATGCCTTCATATCTATAGCGATAACGGAACCACATTTGTAGGAGCAAATAGAGTTCTGCAGAAGGACTTCAAGAAAACTCTAGGAAACTTTAGCGTTCAAGAAAAACTTACTCAAGAAGGAATCCAGTGGCACTTTATTCCACCGGCAGCTCCCCACTTTGGAGGAATCTGGGAAGCAGCGGTGAAGTCAACAAAGTATCACATGAAAAGGATTGTAGGGAACAGTACCCTCACGTTTGAAGAACTATCGACCCTCCTGTACCAAATAGAGGCATATCTCAATTCAAGACCACTTTGTCCATTAACCACAGATCCCCACGATGTGGTAGCGTTGACCCCTGGCCATTTTCTAATTGGAAGGGAACTTATGAACCACCATTAGAAGTACATTCAGAAACACTGACAAGATGGAAACTACTTCAAAAGTTGAAAAACGACTTTTGGAAGATATGGTCTAAAGAATACCTATCTGGGTTACAACGCAGAACGAAATGGACTTCGAGGAAAGAGAATTTGCAAGTAGGGGATCTAGTGTTACAAAAGGATGAAAACAGTCCTCCCAATCGATGGCCTTTAGCAAGAGTGACAGAAGTGCATCCAGGTAGAGATGGCATTGTCAGAGTTGCAACCGTTAAGACGAAGGGAGACACAATTCTCAAGCGTCCGATTACCAAGCTCGTTCCGTTACCAAGACAGGAGGCAGAGGAAGGAAGAAGAAAGCAAAGCAGGGGTAGTGGAGTGTCAACAGTAACAAAAAATATAACACTCTTACTTACGTTATGCACCATAATTTCGGCAACCAAGGGGTCGTATACAGTAAAGTATCCGTCACCTGGCCTATTCATTGAAGAACTTGGCCACGCAAAACTCTCAAGGGGAAACTTCAGGATCGAAGTAGCAGTGAACATCTCCAGCATCCAAGTAGATGAAGAAGATATAAACAAGACAATCCAACAAATGAATACCTTATGCGACAAGGCACTGGTATTATCTGCAGAATCCCATTGCAAGGAATTAAATCATCACCTGAGAGAGCAGCAGCGACAGATCATCTGGAATATGAGAAGCATTTATAGTCAAGATGTCAGAACCAAGCGAGGATTATTAGGGCAGCTACTAACCTCAGTGTTTGGAGTCAACGATGAAGTCTACAATGACATCGAATCATTGGAGAAAAATCAACTAGAATTAATACATTCATCTAATCGTCAGACGAAGATCATGTTGTCAACTGCAGCAACTCTAAATGAGACTGAAGCCAGAATATCCCAGAAGTTGGATAATTTTCGAAGAAAACTCAATGAAGGGTTGCTAGCAATCAATGAGATGGAACCTTAGTACAAGAAGACGGACGACAACAAGCTAAACATACATGTGTTGACATCATATCAGATGGCTACCAACTACTTACAAGAGATGGGTGAGAAGTACAAACAACTTCTAAATGTAAAATTTAAAAAGGCAGACATCATGCGATTTATTCCATCGTCACAATTTGACAGAATAATGACTAATGCAATGGTCAATCTTCCAGCAAACCTAGAGATTCTTACTACACCAACGCACAAGATGGAAGCTAGCTTCAACAATGAATCAATCGAGATTTTCAGTTATTTTCACATAGCTGAGAAGCAACTTGATAAAACCAACTCCTATTCCAGTAAAGAAAGGAAATGGAACCTACGCATCACTGAACTTGCCAATGGAGTTCTTAGCTATCAACTACAACGAACAAACCTATTTTGAAATCCAAGAGGACAAGTTAAAGGAGATCGAGCCAATAGGAAAACATCTTTACCTATGTAGGCCATCCGCCGTAGGAAGTATTGAAGACAATCCGAACTGCATCATTGATGAGATCTACCAGCGATTGAACAAGATCAAATGTTTGGTCCATCAGTTTACAGCTAAGACACTGGTATGGAAGAAACTGTACGCAGCGAATACATGGTTGTTTATTCCCAATCAACCCACAACAGCAGCAGTACAATGCAGCGGGAATCGAGAAGATATGAAGATTCAAGATGTTGGCATAATCCAGATATCCCCAGATTGTACTATATACACCAAACGAACTACGTTGCATACTCAGCTATTCACTACTATTCTTGTCGTAGCTGGGTTCAACAAACCAATGCAAGTAATTATTAACACTACTTTGCAGAATACGAGCACCCACCCTCAACTGCAAATGGAGGAACCTGTGTTGCTACCGTCCGATCATTTTCAACGCCTACAAGAAGAAGAAGACGAGTTGCAGCTACATCAGGAATATCCATTGTGGCACCATCAACATACCATTATGGTGAACACTGGTACTACAATCGGTATCTTGGTATCAGTTTGTATCATCTGGACATTATGGAAGTACTGGAGAAAGAACAGGAAACCGCAGCCACGCCCAAATTCAGACCCATCAGAGAGCTTCAGGTTACAACCACTGCCACCTGACGAAGAAGATGGAGAGACAGCCTCAGCCACACCATCTCGGCCCTTTGTCGCTCGGCAGAATGTTTAGGAACCAAAACATAATTTTAACTTTAAACTAAATATGCATACATTTCGTAAGCAAACTGTTGCATGCGGAAATTACAAACAAAGCATCAGCGTTTATTATCAGCACTGGTCGAATGACCCCGGTCAACAAACTGCAATCCTGCAAACTGGCTGTTTGTTTGTTATAAAATTGAATACGCAAGTGCATATGCGAGCTGGAACTAGGGCAAATATTAAACTTTGTAAGCTAAGTCAGTATTTTTATATGTATAAATAGAAAAATATTCTAGTCAATAAACAATACAGATTGAAACTTGTTTCGCAGTGTTCACGCTGCCCAACGGCCCCAGGTCTTTTTTGGTACATCATCTCGTGTGAGACCGCACGAGACCGTTGGTTTGCACCCCTTTTTAATTCCTGCACTCCTAAGATATTCCTGCAACTGTCAAAATTAAATTCATACAGTCCACTACAAGCTCCACCCTGAACAAAATAAGTTTTTTATAAGTCGACAGATATTTCTGAAATTTGGTATAGGGCCATAATTTATCATTATCAACAACTTTTTTTAACTAAATTTTGCCGTATTATAAACAAAAAGGGTAGTTTACCTGAAAATAAAATAGTTTTCGCTTCCCTGTCAAGGCCTACTTGTTTTTCAAAAACTGAAAATATTCTTAAAATTCGTTTCACACCAAGCAGGGCGGAATTCCAAAATATGAAATTCCAATTCGAAAATTTTTGGTGAATCATACCTATTGTAAACTCAATCCGCGGACATACTGTATATATATATATATATATGTATAAGCCAGGTAAAGAAATTTGTCAATGCTATCCTAAGCTGCTAATATTCCATTAAGCAGTTCATTTTGCCTCATTCGCACGTGATATATATGATTTCATAAACAATTAGCAAGGAAACATTACAAGACTCAAATTGTGAAAAATGAGTCTAAAGGACTTGTCTCAGTTTATGTTTCAAAGCCGGACATACATGTGCTCTTGAATTTGTATTGATACGTTTCCCGAGGCAAGAATACATTTGTATTTTCGTCGTATTAAAGTATAAATCTCTTTATGAAAAATAAGGCAATAAACAAGATAATGGCACTTTTACAAACGACCATGGTTTAATATTTTTATTATATGAATAGGGTGTTCAGTAAAGGTGTTCCGTAAAGTTAGATATAGATTCAGCTATAAAAACCAGGCATAAAAGTTCATATAAACACGGGGCATCCGATGCTTCGTTTCAAAGATATTCAATATTTGAAAGTAATTTATTAATTTTAGAAAACTAAATAATTCATTGACATGGCTTATGTTTTGCTAAGTAGCCTAGGTTAAGTCAGTTTTGGCTTCTGTTTTGACTTCTTTAGGCATATTTTTGATCGGTCATTAACAGCAATGAAATATTATGAAGATTATGCAGACATAATTATATATAGTGTGTCCAAGATAAGGAGAGCCAGTATGGGGATCTCGGTAATGGTAAGAGATACAAATTTGGTTAAATGGAAAGAACGTTGCGCAATTAAAGGACTAAAAAAATGACGTTTAGAGACTTTTGATATGATTTTGCGTTTTTGAATTATCTCAAAAAAACCGAATTTTTAGATTTTCATTTTTATTTTTTTCTGGCGTTAATATTAAAGTTAGAGCGAAACTAATTAAACTTCTTTATAGCAGCTTTTAGTGGACTTAATGATTACGTTATCAATTTTTTTATCCGACGTTTCGTCTTCGAGAAACCATCATCAACTTTATTTTTTTTACGGTCCTGGTTTTTTTATGCCAAATTTGCAAAGCCCTTGTTACTGTGAATTCAACAATGTGCCACATATTATGGTTTAATTACATTTCTAGCTTTTTTCTGATCATTATCAGAAAATTTTTTAGATACGGACCTGCATTTCTCATAATTTTGTAAAAATAAGTGCATACAGTAAGTTAGGCCTTTTTACATGCCGTTAAAATATTAAAATGCACATCATAATGTCATAATTCTGATACATTAATTTAATAACCAACCAATAACTATTAACAATAAACAATAAAGAAATGAACAAAAGATAGACAGAAAGAATAACACAACGAACATCGAAACCATTTAATAGGTATTAAATTTACAGAAGGTATTCAAAAAGGTTGCCATCATTCTCTATGCATAAATAACATCTAACTGTAGAATCTAAAACATTATTCAACAATACTGGCGTTATACTTTGAAAGGCTTCAAGAACCAATCTTCTAGATTTTCTTCTTTTTCAGAACGTTAAATACCTATTACATTGTTTAAAGGCTCGTTTTCTCATTCTTTCTGCCTATCTTTTGTTCATTTATTTGTTGTTTATTGTTAATAGGTATTGGTTGCTTATTAAATTAATGAATCAGAATTATGACATTATGATGTGTATTTTAATATTTTAACGGCATGTAAAAAAGGCCTAATTTACTGTATGAACTTATTTTTACAAAATTATGAGAAATGCAGGTCCGTATATGAAAAATTTTCTGATAATGATCAGAAAAAAGCTCGAAACGTAATTAAACCATAATATGTGGCACATTTTTGAATTTAGAGTTACAAGAGCTTTGCAAATTTGGCATCAAAAAACCAGGACCGTATTTAAAAAAATGAAGTTGATGATGGTTTCTCAAAGTCGAAAAGTCGGATAAAAAAATTGATAACGCAATCATTAAGTCAACTAAAAGTTGCTATAAATAAGTTTAATCAGTTTTGCTCTAACTTTAGTATTAACTTCAGAAAAAAAAAAAGAAAATCCAAAAATTCGCTTTTTTTTGAGATAATTCAAAAACGAAAAATCATATCAAGGATTTCTAGACGTCATTCTTTTAGTCCTCTAATTGCGCAACTTTCTTCCCATTTAACCAAATTTGTATCTCTTACCATTACCGAGATCCCCATACTGGCCCTCCTTATCTTGGACACACTGTATAACTATAATCTACAGACACTGCATATCACCAATCACCTACCAATAACAAACAGTAAATATTATTCAAATTGTAAACGACTTTTTCCTGAAATCGTCAAGAAAGCGGGTCATGTCAACACTCAGTTTGATCTTGAAAGTGTCACTATGCAAGACGAGTCACTTTTGAGAATTTTGCAAGACTAGTCATTTTTACTTTACATCACCTAGGTAATCGGTCACCTTCAGTAAGCGCCTTAATTCTATTTTTAAATTTTTAAAGATGTCCGAGAGAAAATAAAATCCTCCAGCTTCCTTAAAAACTCTTTTTATTTGCAGAAAGTTCTGTAAGGCCTAGCACATCGATAATATAATTTTCCTTAATGTGTGTTTGTCTGTGGCACGAAATAAAATCTCACGTTCCGGCTTCACATATGTTTATATTTGTTTAGGTTTTGTTTTTCTTATCTTAGCGCTCGGCTCGGAGCTTGACCTTTCGCGTATCCTATTTCAGGTGCGCGCTCGCAGCGCGTAACGCGCGGTTTGCTTGTACAATATTAAATAGTTTTGGCAGTGTTGTTCTTTGTTAAGACGTCACTATAAGCAAGGTGAATGATTTGCTGACGCGAGATTTTAAGCGAGTGCCGTTGAAACATGAGTAGCGAGCGGTGCGCTTGGCGCCCTCTCTTGGCGACGGCTGGAACCGTAGAGCGGTGTAGATCCGTGCTACCGAAGCCTGCGCACACTAGGTATTACAAAGAGATATTTCAGAAAAAATTTAATACATTACACAGCATGAAAGTGCCTATACTTGACTCGGAGGCTTTGAAGAAGTACTCGGACGCTTCGCGTCTTCGTATTCTTCAACAAGCCTCCTCATCTGCAAAGTATCACTTTCATGCCTTGTAATGTAATATACTATTAACTCTTAAACATTTATGATTAGTATTGTTTTGCATGATAGTTTAAGCTCCAAACATTAGGTTAGTTCATAGTAGTTTACACTTCAAACATTAGATAAGATGATAACCACATTATTTATAAGCACAATTGTAATAGCAGAAGTCAGTATTCGTCTTGGCTTCAGCTAGCGATTTACCCGAAAGTTCGAGTAATAAAATGATTTTTAAAACTTAAACCGAAGTTCTTATTTAATTATATGCATCTAATTTTGAGAAAGTCCAACCGAATTGCTGCTCGAGCAGTTAGATTATACAGCGAAATGCATCTAAACCGACGTTTACCGTGCACTAAAACGTTTTTGAGTGTAGATAGGAGACTGCGAGAAAATGGCTCGTTCAAACCTCGTTCTTCTGATTGGAGCCGTAATGTTCGCCAAAATCCAGATGCTGAAGAAGAAATGCTAAATATGGTTGACAAAAATCCTGAAACAAGTGTTCGGCGAATTTATGCAGCTACTGGTGTTGCAAACTCCTCCAAAATCAGTATTCATTTCGCTTTCAAAAAGTTCAAGCTCTTGTAGAACCAGTTGACAACAAGCGTCTTTTATTTTTCTAATTTCTTGTGCAGCAACTCACTCAAGACCCGGAGTTTACTTTGAAGATTATTTTTACAGACGAAGCATGTTTCACTAGGGACGGTGATTTCAATTTTCACAATTTTAACGCATGGTGTGGTGAAAACCCACATGCTGTAATTTCTTTAAGACAAAGCAAAAATTTTCTATTAATATTTGGTGCTGCATAATTGGAAATGAACTTTTAGGACCGTTTGAACTGCCAACTAGATTGAATGGCAACGTCTACGAACGTTTCTTGCAAGAATCATTACCCATGTTATTAGAAAATGTACCTCTGGCCACAAGACGTGATTGCTGGTTTATTCAAAATGGGGCTCCTGCTCATTTTACGTTAAATGTACGACAGTTTTTAAATAATTATTCTCTACCTAAATTCGGTGCGGGTACGGTTTTTAGAATGTTATCCTGGGTTTTTACCCGAATCTTTTTGTCGCAGAAACACAGTTCATTTTTTTAAAGATATTTTTTTCCCTCTCATACTTTTTACTTTCCCATACCCATAGGTATAGGGAAGTCTTGGAATCAAAAAAATCCGAAACCGGAAGCGGAAGTTACGCATGTTTTTTTGGTATCACTGTTTTCGTGATTAAAATTTTGAAAATGTTATTGCGGATAACGATAGAGGGTCATAATACAAATATGTTAGTTTTTTCCGAACTCGCTAGGTTTAAAATGAAGGGCGCTATGATTTTTGGAAAATTTTGAGTTTAACGCCCTATTACTCAAAAACGGATGAATCGATTCAATTGATTTTTTTTTTCTGAATAGTATATAAAGGCTAACATGAGGTGATATAAAAAGTTTTTTAAAAATATTAAGGGGCCTAAATTACAAATTTTCAAAATTTTGAAAATTTTCTAAAAATCATTTCTCAAAAACTGCCCAGAGGAATTTGTTTAAACTTCATACACTGATAAACCCCGAAAAGGGCTATCGATCTGTTTTTTAAAGAATCTCATGAATTATCTGTGGCGCCCTCTACGAAGCTTTGAAGTTTGAAAATTTAAACCCCTTTAATTAATAAACAAAACAAGATAGGTAGCTGGGGTTTTTACTGAATTGCTGAGTGCATAATGGAGCATATGAATATGCAAAAAAATATTACACTTGTGGATATATGTAAGCGCACCGGCCCCCTCCCCCCTCTATTTTTGAAAAATATTTTTTTTATTCTAACGGTTGTTATATTTTTGCGCCAAAGAATCTTTTTCCGCGAAAATAAAAAAATCGATTTTGTATGCCCTAGAAAATATAATTTCCAGGTACTTAGAAAATTTTATCTCGGTGCTACAGCCGTTTTGAGGAAAATAATACATAAACTAGCACAGTGGCGGCTTGTCCACTTGGCGCCATCTACAGAAGCTCGGTGGTCACGTTTTGAACTACACATTCTTTTATATTTACCCGCAATTTACGTGAAAGTGTAAACGCTTATCACGATGAAGACGTGAGTCATCGAGTTGAAATTTTGATATGTTGTAAAGACTGTTGAATAAAGACGATATGAACAGTTTCCAGTATGGGAAAGTCCAGGGAGGTAGTCACGTCCACTTTTATTTGATATTGGGTCACCTTAGATTTGGAGTGAGAGATGATGATGCGGTTCGAGTTTTTCGGATGTTTGTGAGTTTTGCGGATGTTTGTAGTAGGGTGGATTGTATCCTATGTGATGCAGTCGGTTTTTGCTGTGTTTAGCAGTTTTTTAGGCGTCTGTCCGGTTTAGACAGAACGTCTATTTTTTTTGGCGGTGTCCTATGTGGTGCCCCTGTTATTTGTAAGCCGATTTATAAGGGTTGTTTTCCTTGGCTTATCTTCTCGAAAGAGGATTTTTCCATAGCGTTTCGCTTTGTGTGTTGGCTTCATCGATCTCATTCTAGAATTCTTTGGTTTCCTACATTTTTTAAATGTTTTCCTACTTTAAACCCTTTTATTTCTTTTGGCCGTGGAAAGTGAAACAATTTTTTGGCTTAGCCTAATTGTTTCGCCATTTATCCAATTATTTCAGGCTTAACCTGTGTATTTTTAGTTGAATTATAAATTCTTTACATTTCGAATTCGTAAATTTCCCAAAGCAGCGTATTTTGTGCCTGTATCAAGTTCATTTCGTTTGCACGATGCCCTCTCGACCCCCGCTATCTCTTATCAGAGTCCGAGTCTTCCTGTGGGCACGAATTGTTAGTACCCACTTGCTATTTTGGGCCCGCCGTCTCCGGCGTGGTTAAACAATGTTCAAGTCAAATTACGTGCGCTCAACCAATTTTAATGAGCAGTGTGTTTCCTAAGGGCTGATTATGATCAGGTACGATTGCGCTTTTCTGTCTTATTATCTCCATAGTAATTACATTTTTCTTAGCTCTTAATTACCAGTTTCATACACGAACTTATCTCAGAGGCCAAGTCGCTGGCCTTATCGCACTTTCGACACCTGCTGGCGCTCTGCTTATTTGCTGCCGTTTGAGGTTACTTTCGCAGCAATTTTCTGCGCATCCATGGCGATTTCAACAAGGGTGTGTAGCAGATCACGACCAGCTTATGTTAAACCGAAGGGTGTAGCAATCCCCAGCCGGCATTTGCCTGTTTGCCGTTTATAAGCGTTGGAGAAGCGAGGTTAGTTTGTGCTATCCGGAATTTTTCGTATCTTCAATACCTGGATTTTACATTTATACAGTTTAAACCTGTCAATATTTAAAATTTAAATGCATACGTTCCGCAATTATTAACATGTAATGTAATGTTCAATTTCAGATATGCTCTTATTTTAATATTGAAATTTGTATGCTTATATTTAATTATGCTCAGTTTTAAAGTGGCTATTTTGTTGTATTTCGACCCTCTGTAAAAGGTACAGTCACGCTTTTTTATTTTTAATAGCCTAACAGAAGGTTTTATTAAATGACTGAGATAAGCTTATCCCACGAATGTGTTTTGGTAAAGTTTTTAAAATAACTCGAAAGGGGTTTTTAATTTTATGCGTGTCGCAACCTTCAGTTTACGTACACGATTTTGTTATAACATTATTTGCCTTTTAATTATTCTGATAATTTACTACTGACATTTCAAAACTTTTTTAGTGATTATTAATTAAACGCTAGTCACTTGTAGTTTACTTTCTTATTATTCGAAATCTATTGATTTCTGGCGCCCATTTCCATTTCTTTTCCTTTTTTGAAGACATTCCAGGGCACATAGCTGATGATTTGAACCTACGATCCAAGGCCGCCGAAATATGAGTTAGCTAGGATCATTGCGGTGAGTAAAGAGTTTTTAGAGCTGCCGTGGTGTATAAACTGTAGGGTGGTTGATCTGCGATTTTTACTACCATTGTTTAATTTTATTAATTAATCGCAGGTCGGCTTCTTTATTGTTTCAACTCCACTCTGGTGGAAAATACAAGTGACTCAAAAAGCAAGATTTGTAGAACAGAATTTTAGATAGTTTAAAAAAGTTTGGTTGGTACACACAACAGAGTAAAAATGTGTACTTTTTAGTATGATAAATATGTCGATATGTAGTTGCTGTAACTTTGGAACATATTAAAATACTTTTTTTTTATTTCCATAGGAACATTCTATTAAGCGCTACAGAACTTTAGTCATATAGCATTTTCCAAAAAATTTGCAACGAGTAGAAAATCCTTTTAGTTCTCAAAAGACTTTACTCTTTATAAAAATTCGTGATTCATTTAAAACCAGTTGTAGGAATACAATAGGTTTCAATTGTTTTACGGTTTGGTGGAAAATTTAAAATTGTTTAAAAAGTTGTAAGATAAATATTATTGTATTTCAGAATAATGTGCAGATATAAAGTTTCGACACAAAATATTAATTTTTGTTTTTCTTCAGTTTCCAATTCAAAATTTTGTTATGTCAACAGAACTGATTATTTCCTTCATTAAACATTATACTCTACTATTCTTACGGTTTGCGGAAAGTGTGTTCCCCACATTTCGTTCCCCACATTTCGTACCCCACATTTCGTTCCCGGGATATATCGTCTCACCACATCTCGTACCCGGAAACTTCGTTCCCGACCGAGGTCAATTTGTCTCCTAGATTACAGGGTGTTGAAAAACGAGTGCAGCGATCGGAATGCAGTTAGAAAAATTAAAGATATTTTAATGAATTTATTTATTATAATAAACTTACAAGAACTATATACAGTATGTCCCCGGCTTGAGTTTACAAATGGGAATTACATTTTATTTTAGTTTTACATAAAAATGTTATAAGAATTATAATTCCTGCTTGGTTTGTAGAAAATTTTAAGAAAATTTTAAGTTTTTCAAAAATAAGTCGGCCGTAACAGTTAAGCAAAAACTATTTTCTTTTTAGGTAAACTACCCTTTCATGATACGGCAAAATATTACTAAGAAAAGTAGTCCAGAATGAGAAATTATGGCCCTATACAAAATATCAAGAAGATACTTAGATTAAACCGTCATTTTTAATAAATACAATTTATTTTGTTCTTATAAGTTTATTATAATAAATAAATTAATTAAAATATCTTTTATTTTTTAATTGTATTCCGATCGCTGCACTCGTTTTTCAACACCCTGTAATCTAAGAAACAAATTAAGCCTGCTCGGGAACGAAGTTTCCGGGTACGATATGTGGGGAGACGAAATATCCCGGAAACGAAATGTGGGGTACGAAATGTGGGGAACGAAATGTGGGAACGAACTTTCCGTATCCCTATTCTTGCACCTGTTGTAAACTTTTTGGAAAACGCTATATACAGGGTGATTCATAAGTATGGTAGTTAGAGAACATCAAACAGAACAACTTTGCATAATAAACTATACGTCAAAAATTAACAGTAATCCAACTAAAAAATAAAACATTTACTTGCTTAAACTGATTAACGATCACTGGAATGAACTTCCATCAGCAAAGTTTGTGGTTGCATTAAAACCGAATTTGAATAAATTGCAGGAGGAAAAAAACAGTTTGCATATTTCAATCCCATTTGGTCCAATCCGTTAATGTACTCTTACTGATCCAGTGGTTCTTAAAAGTCAAGCCAGCATTAGTCCTAATAAAAATTGTAATAAATAATAAAATAATAAATGGGTATTGCTTTAAGTAACAACACGGTGGTCCAGGAATTGTCTCATGGTGTAGCAAAGTTTGCCAGCTAGTTCCTGAACAGGATTGGGGTGGGTTGTCCGGAAGCGCCACTGGTTTGAGACGCTTCAAACCAGAAAACCTATAGGTGTCGGTGTAAATCCCTAAACCACATAGCCGATTCATAAAACAATAAACAAAAGAAAACGCCAGAACTGAATGTAACCTAATTGTTAATAACGGTAGGTTTTTCCAGGTTATGCCATGGCCGTCGATTGAAACTTGACGTTTTGCTGCTCATGCTGTCAGCTTCTTCAGGAGTTTTCTAAAGACTGATGTTGGTGCTTTCTACTCCTGGTTATATACCGAGGAGTCGTTACGGTTGGCTGCTCATGTATATTTTTTATGTTATTGGAACTTGTGGTTTTTCAGCTTGGTTGTTCACGTGAATGTTGTTTATGGTTTGAATGGGTTTGCAGAGCTACCTTCGATGTGTTACTAAGACGGTAGCCGTCTTCTCGATTGAAATTGTTCTGATTTTTAATCATTTCTAGGGATTCCCGAATAACACGAGGGAAGTATTTTTTAGTCCTGGCTTGTATGTTCACGGAGTCGTAATTTATTCTCTGGTCCCCTGCTCCTAATAAGTGTTCTGCGATGGCTGCTTTTTGTGTGTTTCCAAATCGTGTGTGGCTCTGGTGTTCTTTAATTCGACATTGGATGCTTCTTCCCGTTTGTCCGATGTAAGATATATCACAAACACATTGGAGCCGGTAAACGCCTTCTGTCTGTAGCCTGGCCAACAAATTTTTGTTGGAGGGGATCAATTGTTGGACCTTTCTTATTGTACTATAGCGGACCCAGATGTTTTTCTTATCTAAGACCGTTATTATTCTGTCGGTTACTCCGGCAATGAAGGGAAGGCAGGCGCAATTCATAGGTTTAGGTTCCTTCGGTTTTATGTTGTATTGGTACGCTTTCTTGATGTCTCGTCGACTGTAGCCATTCCTGCGTACAGCTTCTTTTAGATGTCTTAGTTCTTGTGGTTTCTTGTCCTCGTCACAAATAGCGTTGACCCGATGAATAAAAGTCTTGGTGAATGATCTCTTTTGTTGGGGATGATGATGAGATGAAGCATGTATATAGCGGTCAGTGTAAATCTTTTTCGTTACACTGTATGGTTTAATTTGTTGTTAGCGGTTCACAGATATGACATGAAATCAGCGACAATGGATAACAGAATTTATCATTGGCATAGACGTCTAATTTATGTTAGAATGCAAATGGTCTAGTAATCCCTCGCATAAAGATTAGTTGTAAACTAAAACGTGGTGGAACGTATCATTAACGAGTTGATTGCTACCAAAAACCGCGAACAAAGCTGCCAATCTAATGTATAATATAAGAACTAAGCTAATCACTAGAGCTCAAAGTGAATACATCATTGTGGCTGGCTCAACATGTCTAACAGATGAAAATTAAAGTACTTCCTTTTATTATAAAATAATTTTTGAAAAAAAAACATCTTACCTACACCGTAGAATTTGATTTAGAGAAGACGTCCATAACGTAAATATTAGGTTTAAGGGCACACTTACACCACCGCTGCATAAAAGGGCTCTTTTCGAGCATAGCTTTTCATAGGAAATAGAAAAATAGAAAAATTTATAACGCTCTTCCTTTAGAATATAAAGTGATACATAATATAAATACATTAAAAAAATATTACAAAAAGATGTTATTATGTGAACGACCAACAATATAGTGTCTCATTTAAAATTAAAATTATCTAAATTATCAACTAAGGATATGTTATTTTATGTTAGCAATATACGTGTGATCAATGTGAGGGACCATTCAGAATTAATCATTTTATTTTATTATTTTTTTAATGTCTAGGCATCAGTTCTAAATTACCAACTTCATAATTTTCATGGTTACAGTGGAAAAGCAAGTGCTAATTTGAACTGCGCCTTGTGATTTCCATGGGCAACCACCACAGGAATATTAGTTTTTTAAAATTATTTAATACTTATTTTTATTAAATTGTAATTTGCCTGGGCAATAAAGACATTTATTATTATTATTATTATATAATAGCTTATACGACCGGTACACGCTGGGCTAATTCGAAGGAGGTACCTGGGGACTGATAGCAAAGCCAGCGTTATTCAAAAAGCTACGTAAGGTTCCAATCTTGGGGGTTCCTAAGGAGAAGCCGTCTAGACAAATCTGCAAGGTCGGGTGAGATAGGCTTTTCTCCAAACTGTTATCGCTTTCAAATTTACACGAGAGAAAAACCATGTAGTCTAATTCTCGGCAGCAGCTACAGGACGAAATTTTTTATACTGTCACCAACAATGCTGTGAGCACTAAAATTGAGCAACCGTGTATAATACTTTTTACAATTAGAATGCTGGTGATGCCTTATAATGCACCTAATAACTGCAGTACAAACTAAATGAGAATGAGAAAATGTAAACACAAATTTTAAGTAGAACCTTACTGCAGATTATAATAAACATAATATAGACAGATCATAAAATAATAATCCAAATTAAAAACTAAATGCCCAGGAGATTGGGATTTTGGTCAAATATAATACATAACATTACGCAAAAATTAAAAATACAGTACTTAATTTTTTAATTTATTTTGTAACATACTATTCCTGAAATATCAGTGTCCCATATAATGCATGAGTAATCCTTTTCAAAAAAAATTGTGTTATTAAGTATGTCAATACTATCAACGAGTTTGTTGGCTATATTACATGCAAGGTAAAGCGGTGAGTGACACAAGATATTGGATTTTCTAAGAATACATACCGTAGAGTAATATTGGTACATGAAAGTTTGGTCGCATGAGAATTACAGAGCAACAATTAATCCTATAATAAATTATACAATGCAAAGAAACTAGGGATGAAATAGATTTGTGCTTTTATAAGGTATGCAAATTAAACAATTTCAGCAATCAGGAATATGGCGTAAACAAGGAGTATACCCCAGTTGATTTATATTGCAAAATCCTTATAAAACGCTTCTGTACCCTTTCAATTTTCATCTTGTACACATTATAGGTAGGAGACCAGATGAAAGCCATCGTACACTTAAAAGTGTTTCTTACATAAGTCACAATTCTACCAAAAATAAGTAATTTTTTTAAGCTAGATAATAAAGCATATTGATTAGATTATTACTTTTATATATTTTATGGATTATTCAACACTATAATAAAAAAACCAATGAAATTGGTCAATTTGTCAGGAACGGCCAATCAAATCTGACTGTATTTGAAGACACCTAATGTCGCAGTATTTTTAGGCGCTCACGGTTGGTTTTAATAAATTCAATTTAGTGAGTAGCCTTTGACATACATGTGGCCAAAATATCAAAGTGAAGTTTGTAAATCGGCGTCGTTCTAAAAATGAGTAACAATGGCTTTGGAAGCTCCAGCATTGAATTAATAGTGAAAAACGTTAAAAAACTTTACCGTCGAACACAGTAAAATTGAAGTCATATATTTCTATGGTTGAATAATCTTTCCAATCTTACCGCTCAAGCTAAAATTTTTGAAGAGAATGTTTTTCATTTACATAGAAATTATTGCAAATTTCTTTCACCAACTGCTCAATTTTTTAATGCAATTTTAGTTTAGAAAAATTTAAACGCAGTAATTTGCATGTAAATGAAAAAGAGAGATTCGAAATGACGGAAAGTGTAGCAGCTAAAGAAATAAAAGGTAAATAATGCTTCTTAAGTATTTTTAATACCGATCCATGATTAACATTGCACTCACGAGCTACTGATCTTGCACTTAGGTTTGGATTTAGTTGTATTAATGCCAGAACCCTTTCCTCTAATCATCATTTCGACTTTCTTAATGAACACATTCACTGTATGAACTTAATTATATACCTTTGCTTTATTTAGCTGCTACACTTTCCGTCATTTCGAATCTCTGCACATAAGTTTGTATTGTCGCAATTGTTGGAATGGGGCTATCTTGAAATTGTATGGAGAATAAGTCCCTAACTCTGCGTAAACTATTGCCAGCATAAAGTTTTAATAATGAACACCCTTTTCTCGTTAGAGTAAATTGCATCCATTTTAAGCGACACAATTATCTGAGTTGTCAACAGACAGTTTTTGTTTTCTAACAAGCTCGGCCACTCACATTTGGGAAGCGCGGCCGCCCATATTTGCGAATATCTAAATTTTAAAATTAATATTTTTATGCCCAATTAGCATTATCCAATAAATTTTTAATAACGCGGAAAATTATTCTCTTTAATTTAGTACCACTACCATTTTTTTCCATAAAAATGGTGAGCAGGTATATGTATAACCGTGATACACCATGTAAATTGCCTATGTTCAGAGATATGACCAACCACCCGGTATATGAGTTCAATTTTTGAAATTATGTCAGAAGTTCTGGATCTATTCGATTTTTCATTAAAAACACTTGCCTTCCATGGCACACTGGGTGTGTATGGATCAGATATTAGTGAATTTAAAAAAAAATCGAATTATTTACTAAACCGTCATTTTGTTTTTATATAGGACATGTGGAATGTAGAAGACATTCAACGAAACGCTAACGACGACTAAGCAATAAAAAATGAAGTTACTGCCCTTCAAATTTTTGAAAAGTTACGTGTTACTGCAAAGTAAACCAACAACAGAGATATAGTAAAATCACGGAAGCAAACGGTGCACGTCATCAAATATTTAGTTATTAATTTATAGTTACTGATGGCGCACACCGTTTGATTCCGTGATTTACCTATAGTTACAATCATATTTATTGTAACTATAGGTAAATCACAGAATCAAACGGCGCGCGTCATCAAACAGTAACTTTAAATTAATAACTAAATACTAGCAATCCAGTGAGACAAATGTCTCATTTAAAAAAACAAAAAAGACCGTTTTTCAAATAGAACGCGTACTAAATAAAAACTGTACCCAGACCTGGAAGGTGTCAAAGTGGTACGCCGCATCGGAACATTCTGGAAGCTGTCAAAGTGGTTGCCTAACCGATCGAGGTTTTAAGGCGCAGAGGGTCGCAGCTCCGTTTGGCTGCTGAAACAGCGTCCCAGACAGACACGTCTATTAGATAAAGGATTTAATGACGTGCACCGTTTGTTTCCGTGGTTTTACTATAGTCTATCTCATCGCCAAATGATACTTCAAAAAAGTTGTTGTTTTCAAAAATCAGGTGTCCTGTGATTTTTTTGAATAAGTGTCTGTAAGCATAAATTTGTACAGAATCAATAGAATAACGCCAGAACGCCGAAAGCAAATTTCAAAATATGAATTTATAAAGCTTAAAAAAGGAAAAATCCAAACATATAAAATCATAGAGGGGGTGCAATTTTAAACAATTAAGTTGAATGCGGTTCTGTTAAAATGGTGTACCCTCTATAGTACAAAATGATTTTACAAACCGAACGCTCACTTACTGAGGCTATACAACGGCATTTGGTTCATTTCAATATCTTAAACGGTGTAAGCGCAGTCGAGCTTTCTGGCAATATTGACTCACCCTGTATGTTAGAAACCTGCAACTTTCTTATCATTAAAGTAAGTCCTCCAGCATGGTTGTTAGCACGTTTACTTTAGTATGCAATCGCCTATCAGTGGGTCAATTGTATTTTTATTTACCTTTAACTACCTACCGTACCGCCGCGCCTGCGACGCAAGTGTATTTATTTGGTATAGGTAAAATACTATATTTTTAACTATTTTGCATGTGTATGCAAATAATATGGATATGGCAGTTTTTAAGTTTTAAATGTGATTTGAGAAATGAAAAAATGCGAGTATATTCATCATCATCATCATCCAGGAAGAATCCTAATTAAATTGTTCCGGTCTCATGTAAATTGATCGCTCCAACGTTTCTAGGATCTTCCCAATCTTTTCTTTCCTCGTGGTTTGTGTTTTGAAAGTTGCTTGGGGATACGGCAATCGTTAATTCTGGTAATATGTTCCATCCAGTTATTTTTGTATTGGTCTATTCTTTCAGTTAAGTTGAAAATGTTTAGTTCTTGACGTATCTCCTCACTTCTTTTATAATGTAATAATGTGTAACCCGCCACACATCTTAAAAATTTCATTTCTGATGCTTCAATCAGTTTCTTATCCTTTTGAGTAAGAGTCCAGTTTTCAGATCCATATATGAGTGCAGGAACGGACATAACTTTATAAATCTTTAATTTTATGCTTTTAGTGGTTGATTTCAGATTTCTCTTTATAGTTGCACACATATACCTAATTTATTTAATTTATTATAGAGGTCTTTGTTTTCCGTGTATATTACATTGTAGTCTAGATCATTAAAGCAGTTTACTTGTTGTAGTGTCTTATTTTCTAAAACAAATTTGGCTCTTATTGGGTCATCGCCTTTAAACCCCTTTAATACCTTTGTCTTTGAAGTCGAAATAAGTTGTACTTTTTCGATATTATGTTTAATTTGTACATTGCATATTGTAGATTGTATTCAGTGTTTGCTAGTATATTCAGAAAATTAATTTTTGTATAAAATAAATGGGTTACATTTATAAAAAATTTTAATATTTAAAGTGAGTAAGATGCCATTTCACAATTTCACCAATTTCTCTATTTAAAAGTCATGGTATACACAGTCAACGGTTTTTATACTGTGAGAGCGAGGATACGGAGGCTCTGACCTTCCGCCTTGCAGGCCAAGCTCCTTCATGGGGTGTTAGTGCCTCACCATTATAACTTGTGTACTTAAATGTTTGAAATTAGATAGTGTAAAGCGGCTTCGATAAATTAACTTTTTTGATCCAAATTTTGCAGATGAAACTACTTAGTGTGTTATAAAAAATCAGTGAGCCATTTTGTAATCACTTGTACTATTTTAGCTAGAGATGGTAGCAACAATATTGGCCTATAATTTTCCACATCTTTCCTATTATTTTGCATATTGGTACTGAACGTAGAATGGCAGTTTTCACTACATCTGTACATACCAGTGTTTAGGGCTTGATTTCATACAAACTGTATTAGTTCGATAATAGTAATTTATTATACAAGACGATAAAGTTAAATTTTATCCACGAGTGAATCGTTTAACGTCGAGACGAAGTCGAGGGCCTCCTTGCAGAGGGGCAGAGCCCCGAGAACCCCATTGGAGTGGGGCGGAGCCCTGAGGGCCCCCTTGGAGTGGGGCGAAGCCCCAAGACACTCTTGGAGAGGGGCAAAGCCCCGAGGGCCCCCTTGGAGAGGGGCGGAGCCCTGAGGGCCCCTTGGAGAGGGGCGGAGTCCCGAGGGCTCCCTTCTTTGGTCAGGTGGATGGCAGGCGGTGGCAGGGGCGGGTGTGTAACAGAACGGAATGGCCCAACGTAATAGGCCTAAAAATGGTGGTAAATTGAATAAGGTAGATCGCGGAATAACGCGCGCAGCCCCGTTTATTTTTCAAATAAATTTTCAAAATTATTACCTACATGAACAACATATGGAGGTGTTGGATAAAATTTTGTATTAAACTCATGTGGAATTACACATTAGTCACTTAAGAAAATTAACCACTCGACCTAACGGTCTCGTGGCTAATATTTCTTGCGTGACTAATGTGTAACATTCCACACTCGTCTAATTAATAACTATTATCTACCCTTGCTGTTAAAGTAAAACTTGACCTTTTGTTTTGAGTTGATAAAAGCACACTTTAACATGTACTATAGAAAATAATATCTATTGTTTTCTTCTATTTATTAATTTTAAGTTTTCGTTAGTCAAGTTTTCTATTTCTGATGAAAGCGATCGTGGCAGTTCCAACAACAATAAGGATAGCCAGTCAAAGAGAGCAGCAGACTCTGCAGACAGAAATGACAAGGGCAAGCCCGTGGTAAGGTGTTTCCGGTGTAAAGCAATTGGCCATATTCGGCGTAATTGTAAAAGACAGAAGTCCAGCAACTCGAGCACGTCGAAAGATTAACCAAAGAAAGAGGCATTCGTTTGTGAAGTCCTCAACGCTGAAGAATATGACTCGTAGATCGCCGATTCTGGGGCAGCAGATCATGTGACTCATCATGGTGAATGGTTTTCGTCCTTCGAACAGTTCTCGACATCGGTCAAAGTATATATTGGTGATAAATCGACAATGGACGCTCTTGGCAGAGGTACGATTAAATTTGAGGCTCTTTTTGACCAGAAGTGGATGCCCTGTTACATATAAAACGTGTTGTATGTACCAAACGCCCGAAGAAACTTATTTTCAGTAATCTCAGCCTTGGACAAGCGAATGCAGTTTACTTCTACACAAAGAGTGAAGAATGGAACTGTCAAGGCATGTGGTGTAAGAGCTGGTCAGCTGTTCAAGATGGTGATTAGAGTAAAACCTCCGGAAACTTCGTGCCTGGCTGAAGTACACTTGTCATCGAAGGGTACGCAGCACATCTGGAACGAGAGGCTTGGACATCAAAACAAACGCCATGTAAAGCAAGTTCTGAAAGATCACAGAGTGGAATTCGTAGAGGATGGCCAGTTCTGCGGAGTCTGCGTTGAGATTAAACAGCGTCACAACAGTTATATCGAGCGTCAACAGCGTGCCACTAAACCTGGTGAAATTACACATGCCGACTTGTGTGGTCCCATGGAATGCACATCGTTGAGTGAATCAAAGTACTTCGTGTGCTTTACATGTGATTTTTCAAAACTTCGTATGGTTTATTTTCTGAAATAAAAGTCAGAAACTGCGGTGAAAATTACTGAGATGATTCAAGTCATCAGGAATGATCGTGGAAAACCGATAAAGATTTTCCAATGTGACGGAGGCACGGAGTTCGACAACGCTGAAGTACGGAAAACCATGACTTCTAATGAAGTAGCACTGGCGATTACCAATCCGTACACCCCACAACAAAATGACTGTGCGAAGCGGACCAACAGAACTGTGGTGGACCTTGCCCGGACGATGCTCTTGGCGAAAAATTTGCCCAAGTTCTTGTGGATGGAGGCGGTAAATGCTGCAGTATATATTTTAAATCGAAGTGGGCCCAGCAGTATTAAAGGAAAATCGCCATATGAACTGTTTACGGGAAAAAGTATCCGTTTGGAGAAATTTCATGTTTTTGGTACAGGATGTTATGTACACGTGCCAAAAGAAAAACGCAAGAAATGGGACGGAAAAGGCAAACGAGGCATATTCGTCGGTTATTCAGACAACATGGATGGTTTTCGCGTTTGGTACAAGTCGTAAAATCGCATTGTTCAGAGTAAATATCTCGTATTTGAGCCTGAAATCGCAGGGAAATTGCTGAGTTTGTTTCCTAGTTGAATTAGCAATTACTAGCAGCTCGAGGAACAAAAAGGAGTGTCTGATTTGTCTCGCTTGACAACCCACTCGTCACATGAATCATCGAAATCAGAAATGGAGTATGATTCAGTTCAAAAGCAGGATTCGGAGAATACAACGTCGTCTATGAGGGGACCGCAGTTACGAGATCGTTTTAATTTAAAAGGACCGAAGCGGTTGATTGAAATGATGACCTCCGAAGTCAATGTACCAAAGAATAATTATATTGAGGCGATTAATTCAGCGGAAAAGGTGCACTGGAAAGCAACGAGGGAAGAAATGGCATCCCTGGCAGAAAACTGGACATGGGGTTTGGTAAAATTACCAGCAGAACGTAAAGCTATTTTAAATGGCTGAATATTTCGTTTTAAACGCGACGCCGATGGTAAATCAGTAGCTATAAAGCGCGATTGGTCGTTCGAGGAATTAGTCAACGAGTAGGAATTGACTATAACGAAACTTTCAACCCTGTTGCACGTTTTGACACAATTCAGACAATGATAAGTATTGCTGCAAACGAGAAACTGGAGATCGCTCAATTCGACGTCAAAACAGCGTTTTTAAACGGCGTAATTGAGAAATATATTTTATGCAACAGCCCGAAGGTTACGACGTTGGCAGCCAGCGTGTGTGCACACTTCAGAGAAGCTTGTACGGACTGAAACAGTCTTCACGGTGTTGGAATAAACGTTTCAAGGACGTACTAATTTCTTTCGAATTTCAGCATTTCAACATAGAAAACGCGAATTCTGTTTCTAGTCCAATCGTGAGATGCCAACTGACAGGAGAAGTGACGGACGATGACATGACAAATGCCCGTTATCGAGAGACCGTCGGGTCTTTGATGTATTTGGCGGTGTCAACACGACCTGATATTGCCTTTGCTGTGAGCTACGTGTCGCAGTTCCTTGATAAGCCCACGGAATGACACTGGACGATGGTCAAGCGGTTCCTGAAGTACCTCAAGGGGACAACCGGGATGGGTATTCGATACAGCTCAGGCTATGTATCGGGAGAGCTCGAATCCTCTAGCGACGCAGACTCTGCTAGCAACGAAATAACGCGCCGTTCTGTCAGCGGCACAGTCTTTAAGTTCAGCTATGGAGCTATTGTTTAGGCTAGTAAACGGCAGCAGAGTGTCTCACTGTCAACTACGGAAGCAGAATATGTAGCCGCCAGTGAAGAAAGATGAGGTGTGGTTGAAACATCTTTTCGACGAGATTTCACCCCTAAAGTCAGTGCCCAAGCTCCTGTTAGATAATGCAAGTGCTACCAAACTTGTTAAAAACCCGAGCTTTCACAAACGTTCAAAGCACATTGATGTGAGTGTCCATTTTGTTTGCGAACAGGTTCAGAATGGAAAGCTGGAGATAGAACATGTTTCGAGCGAAGACCAAGTAGCAGATGTCCTGACGAAGCCGATTCCGCGAGTGCAGTTCCAACGGCTTCGGGAAAAATTAGGAATGATTGAACTTTAAAAGTCAAAATGTAGTTTTTTAATTTGTTGTTGAGCTCATTCGTTGTTTCCTTCTTCTTCCTGTTTGTAAAATTTAAGGACAGGGTATACCCTAAAACCAGAGACCTAAAAAATTGCTCTATATCCTATACTTTAATTTATTTTCTGATTTCCTTTGGTAGTTATGACTGAAATTAAGTTTTTTGACAAATTTGTTTTTCTTCAATTGATAGGAACAAAAATAGATGTTTTGTAATTATCTGCATAAATAATAAATGATTTGATTTGAAGTTTTAAAGGCTGGTGTTATAAACTTCCATAAGCGGTATAAAACAGAATGGTGTTTGTATAATTAATTTAAATGTGGTTATAAGCAAAAAATCGACCTATCTGATAAAATGTTATGAAATAAAAGAAATTAAGATGAGATTGCACCATCCAAACCATTTGAAATTTTGTCATACCCTTCTTTGCGTGACGTTGCGTCATTTGATTCAATCCGCCTCAATAAAATAATTACACAATATGTTAAAATCTCAAATATATATTGCCATTTTTAATAATTCACAAGATACACAAGATGGTTGCAGACCCAGGGCTACTACTAATGACCGGCTTTAGATGCACGAGATAAAGCAACGCAAATAGTACTGGATAAAGGCGCAGGTAAACGCATTAATACTCCTGTTGAGAATTCAGCAATTTTAAATTTTGAGGTTGCAGATTGGTCTACTGTTAAGGCTATGGCATAAAAAAGAATGCATCAATTAAAACAGCGTTCGGGAGATTAATATACACAGTGGGCCATAAATAACTGTACAGATTTTGTAGCCTTTTATATTAGAGTGGCTTCAAAACAAGAAGTACATGGGCGTGGCTACAGTTATGCGCCAATCGCCGGTACCAGTGGCGTAGCAATGGGTATTTTTAGAAGGGCAAATTAAAATTCCCATTTTAAAGGAAAACTTTTCATGCTGATTTATTTTTGGTTT
The DNA here is from genome assembly GCA_940337035.1 of Agriotes lineatus. Taxonomy (NCBI): domain Eukaryota; kingdom Metazoa; phylum Arthropoda; class Insecta; order Coleoptera; family Elateridae; genus Agriotes; species Agriotes lineatus. The sequence goes on from CALNHX010007312.1 coordinate 66,979, forward strand.
CAAATGCTAAATAAATTAGTAAGTCATGAATATTTTTAAATGATAATTATACCATAGAAAATCTCAATCTTTATAAATGGAAATAAAGCACTTTTACTTCCAAAGATGTAGTACAGGGTCCGGCAGAATGACGTATCCATTTTCAAAGTTAATTCATTTCCTAATATAATGCGATATAAATTCAAATCAAGTCGCCATGCTTTCGCGATAAATGGAAATTTAAGAAAGTTGTCAAGGTGTTTGCGAGCAATGTCAGTTTAGCTGTGAATATAGAGCATTGGTCAAATATTCAACGTTCTTTTGCGGTTGAAGCTTATTTTAAAAATAACAATTCTGTTGTAACCACACAGCGTTTATTTCGTCGTTACTTTCAGTTAAATCCACGAGATGCAGTTCCTAGTCGAATAACAATTAAAAAGTGGGTACACAAGTTTCGCACTACTGCCTCATGTGCCAAAGAAAAAGCAAAAGGAACAAACTCGTTCTGTACGCATACTTGAAAATGCTGAAAGGGTAAGAGCAGCTTCAAGAGTGCCAGCAGCGAGAAGGAGGTTATTTGACTGATGTAATGTTTAAAAAATAAAATTTCCGTGTTTCCTGAAAAACCTTTTGTTTGATTTTTGAATAAAAATTTAGCCGTTAACAAAAACAACTCAATTTAAAATGGATACTTCATTCTGCCGGACCAGTGTGTGTGGTTAAATGAAGGCATACAAAAAATTTTGTTTTTGAAAAAAAATTATTTGCAACCTTAGAAAATACAACAATAATAACCAAAATTATCTAAATAATTATTAAATATGCTATTTAACAATATGAGTTAATCGTCTTGCCCATTGCGCAATCGCATAAGATATTCACTGTAATTCAGCTGATTCCAAAACTCTTATTTTTTTCAAGACCTCGTTTAATGAACAACAAAAACTAAAATGACGTTTACCAAGCAACCAAACAAATGAAACAAAAGTTATTGCCTCCAAATTTTGTTACAGATTTAATTTCACATTAAAGCGACGCGGTGAGACGTTATTAAAAAACTCCTGTTTTCGCATGGTTTTCATTAAAGTGAAATAAAATTAATTTAAAACGGTGTATTAATGCAAATAAAATGATTTCAATCTTTAAAGTGTAAGCATTTCGTTTTTAGAAGAATTAGTTGAATTGGCTGGTTATACTCGGAAATACAATCATTTACATTGTGTACCGCTTTTTTTCCACTATGTATATTTAGTAACTGAAATTTCTGTTAGTTAGACAAATCATCTTGAGATTTGTCTATTAATAAATAATTAATGTTTTCGATTCTTCTCTTCTATTAAAATAGGTAATTATTGTTGACGATTGGCTACTGCTGTGAAAGTCAGAAAAAATAAGTTCAATTACAGTTTTACACGAATTCTATAAATTTTCTATTAAGTACTTTAAAAACGTCATGAAAAATCAGGAATAGAAAAAATACGACTATAAATGGATACTCCACCTTGGCCAGTTTCTTTTTAAAAAGCCTGATTTCACTATTTTTTATACTATTACTGACATCAAACATACACTCGCAAATATGTATTTTAAAATAAAACGCTCTTTACACCAAAACTCTTATTTTAATATAATGCATATACGAGGGTAAGGTGAAAAATTCTCGGCCTGACAATGAAAGACTGCGATTTTCAATTAAAAAATGATTTTATTTTTCTACATAATCTCTCTTGACTTCAACACACTTGGTCCAGCGTTTCTCCAACATCAGTATTCCTTCCCGGAAGTGAGAGTCTGGAAGGCTATGAAAATATTCATCTACGGCCCTCTGAACTTCTTCATTAGACGCGAAGCGCTTCCCAGAAACAAATTTCTTCAAGTTTGGGAACAGATGAAAGTCCGATGGTGCCAAATCAGGAGAATAGGGGGGATGGCCGAGCAAATCGTACCCCAAATCCCGCAGTTTTCCCATCGCCAACGCACTCTTGTGAACAGGTGCGTTGTCCTGGTGAAAGATGATTTTTTTATTCTTCAAGCCAGGCCTCTTCTCCCGGATTTTGGCATGCAACTGGTCAAGAAGGTTGGAGTAATATTCGCCTGTAATTGTTCTGCCTTTTGCAAGGTAATCAATTAACAGAATCCCCTTTGCATCCCAAAACACGCTGGCCATGACCTTTCCAGCAGATGCGATCGACTTCGCTTTCTTTGGCGCTGAACCACCGGCTTCCACCCACTGCTTCGAGTGCTGCTTCGTTTCTGGGGTGTAGTGGTGAACCCATGTTTCAACCTGGACAAGTCGCCGCACAAAATCGGTCGGATGCCTATTGAATCGGTCCAAACATTGCTGCGAAACTCGTTTGCGCATTTGCTTTTGATCGGCATTCAGCAAATGCGGCACCCATCTCGCACAGAGTTTTCTCATCCCTAATTCTTTGTGCAAGATGTTTCGCACCCTTTCTTCCGATATCCCCACAGCCTCAGCTATCTCACTGACCTTCACTCGTCTATCGTTCAACACGATAACATGCACGTTTTCAATAATTTCCGGTGTGGTTGCGGTTTTTGGCCTTCCTTCACGTGGGTCATCTTCGAGGGACGTGCGACCATGTTTAAATTCAGCTGCGCACTTTTTAACGATTGACATGAAAGGAGCACAGTTCCCGTAAACTTTTGTCAACTTCGGATGAATTTCCTTAGGGGTTAATCCATCCAAAACGAAGAATTTTATAACCGCACGATATTCAAATTTATCCATTTTAACGAAAAACACGCAAAACGTCTACGGTAAAAATTCCTGTAAACAAACTACTTGAGAGAACAAGTTGAAACTTGTAATAACACTTGCACGCAGGCAGGAAAAATAAATTTTTGCAGATTGGAACGCCATCTTATGTCAAGACCGAGAACTATTCACCTTACCCTCGTACATTAGTGATTAACTATATTGGTAATTGCTTATTAATAAACATTGTAAATTGCTATTATACTTAACTTAATTTTGGTTTTTTTATCACTATATCTAATTTATTACTAAATCTAGTCTCCAGTCCTCCGGGTATTCTTGGATCGGCTAATTCTGGCAAAACGTATTAATCACAAACACACATTACCTTGGGTAACATTTTGTTCTGCCAAAAGATTTGATTTTTTCAATTATTATAAATTGAATGTCAATATCTGTATATAACACTAAATAACAATAGTCAGCAGTATATATTTATCTGACCTTGTATTTGATAATAATACTGTTGGTTTTCTTTGATATAAAGTTTACCATCTGCGTTTAACTTAATCCAAAACTTTTTATTTTCTACAACAGCTTCTTTAATTTTACTGTTTCCAAGGGAATACAGACATTTAACTTCTACAAGTCCGTTATTTTCAATTACTCCGTCAGGACTCGTTCCTAGAAATGGGAAATCTTTATGAATAAATAATCCATCTTCTTTAACTATCCTTTTAAATTTTAGTTCAAACTCTTTAATTGCGTGGGCTTCATTTTCAATGCCATATTGCATACCTTTTGTATTCAAATCGCCATTTTTATAAAATAATTCTTTTAGTAATTTATAAGGATGAGTAGTGTCTTTACGTGTACAAATCCTTCAGAAACGAAAAGCCGTTAGACGATTTCGTCTAGCTTGATGCCAATTTATATTTTCCCTTTAACCGATCGTGTTTTTTTCTAATTCTTCAATGTTAGCATTACTCAATTCAGACATTATACGATGTTTTTCAATTTCAAGATCTACTAGAGATATATCTGAATGAGCAGAATTTTCTCCATAATCCATGTTGTCTTGCTGTCTATTGTTAGTTTTGAGTTTTCTGTTTTTTCGAAGTTTTTCTTTTCATTCTTCTCATACAAAATCTGTTTAAAAATACTTATTTTGTGTAGTTGACAGACTATGAAACGAAACTCCAGAATTGAATGCCAATCCTGCCTCAATACATTGGGTTCTATATAGCCCTCTGTGCACTAAATTAACTCTTTTCCCCCCTGTAAATTTAGAGATCAAGGGCATGTATCGCTCAGCATAATTCGTCGTCACATTTTCCTTTAATTTATCGGCTTTCCTTACTACATTGTCGCAAACTCTTATGACTTGGTTGAATAGCTTTGCAGATTCCAACAAAGCAATCTCATTTTCGTTGGAATTACTTTTCTTAGTACATACTTCTTTCCTGCAATTTTGATGGTTTCCAAAAATGTGATATGGTGATTTTTTAAAATCTAATACTAAATTATTGATATTCAAAGTGCGAGCAATTATTGATCTTATTAACGAACTGAAATGCTGAAATTTTGATTTAGTTATATCGTATTTCTAGCAGCGCAATCGTAATGTTTATCTTTTATCAATTTATATAAGTTGGAAATAAATGCCCTCGTAACATTATTATCACATTTTTACAGCACAAAAACGTTATTACGACACTAACAAACAACTAGCCACACGACGAGACCACGTTAACGGCATTAAGAATCAGCCTCTCAAGCGTGCAAAACAAAATCATACGCTTAAGAGCCAAACCTGTTACCTACAAAATGACTAAGACATAATCGGGAATATCGCCAAATATTCAGCCCCAATCTTTGTTACGAGATGTGCTGCAACGATGCGCGCCGGCTATTGGATGCTCAGTGAAGAAGGCCGTGGATCTTTACTATCTAACCGTTAGGGCTCTGCTTTGACACAAAGGGGTTAAATGATGTTAAATAAGGTACGCCACCATTTTCTTGACTATATCGGGACAAAGACAACATCGGCAACACAGGTGGAATTACTTGAAAATGGAAGTGGGTAAATCACCTTGCTACTTCTACCTTGGCACAACCTGAGGTAGCGACGTCACAGCTGGATCAAACCTACCTTAAAACGGCATCAGATTACACTTACTTGCACCAACTAGGTTCCTGTACAAAACATAGACACAACAGGGCATGCAAACAAATGAAAAACGTATAAACAATTAACAATAAACTCTATTGATGAAATAACATGTGAAACAAATGATAATGAACGTTACAATGATTAAATATTACAGCCAAAAATATGCAAAAAGGTTAGTTGGGTTAACGACGCAATTTATAATCTTAACTCGAATGATCAAACGGCAACAAATGACATGTTTACAATTACAAACAATATTGACGGTACGTTCTACCACAAAAACTACTTTACAGTATCAAAATTTAGCGACAAACTCTTAAAAAATAGTATAACAACGGTTACGTGAGCTTAAAACACAAAAACAACATGAAGACAATAAAACTTGACGGAACTGTTTGACATTTTACGATTTAAATCAACCAAAAAGAGCTCAAGTGGCCAAAACTACACTTTGGAAAAACACTTCACTATAAACATTTAACGGTTAACAAATTACCTTGATAGGAACATAGATGTGCTGACTTAGGTTGTTTTCTTCAGCTGGAAGTCGCATCTCAAGTCAGTGCCACGAACGGAAACGACAGGAAAAGCTGCTGGAAACCCCAAGAAGGTGTGATAATCGAGGGAGGGTAAACGGTAGAACATCCCCGTGACGGGTAAACTTGAATGAGGCACGTCGACACAGGCAGATGACGATAACGAAACTCGTGCCTTCATTCCACTGATGGTTTAACACAATGAGCAAGGGCTTCAATTAATAATCCGCTATATGCGTACTTAGGGTTGCCTGGCCCTACGAAACAGAAGCACCCCGGTCAAACCTTTACTTATACATCACTTAAACACCAATTCTCGACAATCACAACAACGTGGCTTCGCAAATAAGAATTTCGACTTGACGCGAGCTCGGCTACGCGAAGCCGCCTCGCGGACGAAGCGCCACCCCCGAACGTCTTGAGGGCTGCACGCTAAGTGACGCTCCTGCGGAAGATACAGGCGCGAAACTGGCCAAGCGCAGACGCGGCTTATTTACGTCTTTGTTGCTCTTACGGTAGAACGGTTCAAAAGATTTTGGGATCACCAAGCTGACTCGAAGCTTCTGCTTAAAGCTACGGAAAAGTTTTAGGTTGATGAAATCTGACTCAACACTTCCCACGAAACTTGCAGGGGACCTTGGGTGTACCAGAATAATGTTAAATACTAAGAAATCAGTAACCTGAAACTACTTTATGAACAGAAGAGAACAAAGTTTGATTTATAACGTATGCCAACATAAACCTGAATCGGCAATCTTAACTACGGCGAAGCGTTAATATTTGAACTGAACCACGCGGAAATAAGGTTTATAGAAATGAATTTTGATAACATTACCACTAAATTACGAATTTAACTTGCGTGACTCGTGAAAATGCTAGAATTTGAGGCTAAAGTACCAAAAGTAACTGCATTAATAGAATTGTTCTAACAACATTCTAATTTTATTACGTAACGACCGTAGAAGACGTTTTCTATTATTCTAATTCCATAGGCATGAATTTACGCTTTGATTAAATCATTCGACAATAATTGCCTGCGCCATGGCCGTTGCAGAACCTGTGTAATTTTTGTAACATTTATGTGGTTCTCTATCTGTAGCGCATGCGTAACAAAATATATTTTTTACTCCTAAGTATAATATTTTGTTTGTTCTTCGCCCTATTATACATGCCACCCCAGATAACGAAGAGTAACTATGTCCATATGAACGTTTGGCCCAACCTCTATCCACTATAACGGTGATATATCTACGGTAATCCTTGTTCCATACAACCTTCTTCTATTGCTAGTTTTTTCTTCCATGGCGTTTTCGAACGTTTGTTGAGATAACATTTTTTTCCCATCTCGTATGCAAATTTTCCACTTCTTTCTTATACATTTTTTTTATTCAATATCGGAATGTCTAATATTGAAAACAATTCTTCGGATTGTGAAAAACCACTACCTATAGCAGAGACACCCCACACAAAAGACGGATTGATGTCGCTATTACAGTTGTGGCTTTTTAACACTATTTCAACATTACACACTTCGCAGTAGTAATGCAAGTGAGATTGAAAACCGATCCTAGTTTCTTTAACGAAATTCATTTTCCCCATGGTACACGATAAATCATGTACTGTCAATCTACGTACTTGGCTTATAAAATATTGAATGTCAACTATTCGGTTGCCATTTAACGTAGGTATGGGTTTGGTGGGTTTCTCGCTTTCGACACATAGATCTGGAAGTTTTTCTTCCGGCAAACTGTAAAGTAAAAATTATTTAGGTACTGCCTCCAGTAATTTTAAATATTCTAATTGATTTATTCAGTAACTATATTCAAGCATCAATAAATTATACTGACTATTCAACTCACCCCCTTCAAGTTAACTATTCACCAATCATAATTTAGTATTTATGTCATTTGCCACCAATCAGCGTAAAATTGTGCAACAATTCCGCTAGCGGAGTTTTAATGACAATTTTTTTCTCTTCCTGTGACATTTATAAACTTCCTGTAAAATTAATCAAATATGATATTAGAAATGTCAAATTTGACAAACAATTTATTTTACGTCAACAGATTTTTATTTTCAAAGAGGACGTGATAAAATTGATTAATTACTAAGAAAAGTCAATTTTGTTCGTTGAATAGTCCTTCAAATGCCGCTTGCAGCCGACGAATTGCATGAATTTTTGTCAAAGTGTTTATTCGTGTTTATTGCTTCAAAATTGGTCTCGTGCTGGCACTCGACCAATTTATATCGAAGCAATAAACACTCATACACTTTGACAAAAATTTTCGGCAATTCGTCGACCGCTCGCGGTATTGTATATGACTATTTCCCTTTGACAACTTTCTGCAATCAAATGTTTGTATTTTTAAAATTTCGCCCAATGACAATCAATTAATTACTAGTGAATATTTGCACATATACAAATACCCGGGTATTTTCATACGCCAAACTAATAACTAAATTTCCTAACCGAAAGAAATGTGGAAAAATAAAACTTTTTAACACCGAATTAGGAAAAAATTCAAGTCTATGCATTCAAGATACAAGAGCTGCTATAACTGATTTTCGGTGGTGGAGTAGGTAAATGACAATAATAAAATGTAGTAAAAATATCACAAATGGTTTCTGAATTACAGAAAAAAATCTTTCAAATAATAAATACGTTCAAAGGTTAAAACCAGCAGTTGTAAATTTAAAGGTAATGCTATTTTTCAGTATACTTTAGTCAAGAAGTACGAGTATTTATAGCTCAGTATAAATACTTTTGCCTATATTTTACTCCAATTGATTTAATATAAATGGCAAATTTGAACACAACTTGGAATATTCTGTTGGCATTATCCAGAGTCCTTTATAAATATTGTTTCTAGAATAAACTGCTAAATAATTTAAGAACAAGCTACTTTTTACAAAGTACCGTAAATATCAATCAACATATTTTGATGCTTCATTTACTTAAAAAAGGATATCCAATAACATGCAGGTAATGTGCAATAACTTTTAATTTCTAAACAAATCAGAAACTTAAAAATAAAAAGGATGTAGGTATTTAATTTTAAGAGGTACTTACTTGGCAAAATATTCTATATGAGCACCTTCTGGTACATCATGATCAGAATTTGTTATTGCTCGTAACACTTTCATTCGCTTAAGGTAAGTAAGTTAGTTTTGCGTAATCTCAGTCGATAATTGCTGCTCGGTTGGTGGCCTAATCACAAACATTTTAAAGGTTATCGATAGATGCGCCACCTATCTAAAATCTATAGGAAACTCTAAGTGCTCTCTTCCCCTTAAAGTTTAAGGGGAAGTGTTGGAGTTAGCATTTAAATTTCGCACCTTTATTGCATTAAAGAGTAGAGTGCTATGTGGTAACTAATGCCAACGTGTATAAACAAAATGTGTGTATGTTAATAAAAAGCCTCAGTTCATAAGTGTTTTATATTGAGAATAAAGCAATCATCAGCAATAATACTCGAAGTTATCAAGTTAGGTTTTTCGTAAGTTTT
>CALNHX010007313.1:0-75884 GCA_940337035.1 Agriotes lineatus
CACATAAAAGAAGTGAATCAACCCCTAATAAACTAATTTTTCCACGGAATCCGAAGCCTGGATGCTCCTGGATGCCTGATAATTCAGGAAGAGCAACACAAGCAAACATGTCAAATTTTTTGAGTGGATCTGTGGAAGCCGTAGAGCAACAGGCTGAAAATTTCCTCGAGACTGCTAATACTGAACGGATACCTCCAGTGACATCAGCTTTCTTGGATGCACCTCCAGAATCCCTAATTCCAATACCAAAAGTGCAAACAAACACCAAAAGGGCGGCCCGTAAAAAGGGTAAGACGGCAATTTTAACATCCACACCATATAAAAATGAATTGGAAGAATCTTTATCCGAGAGAGCAAAAAAAGTAAAAAGAAATTTTAACCAAATTAATAAACCAAAGAAAACAACAGCAAAAGAGAAGAAAACCAAAGAAACAAAAAGGCCGTCGCAGTAAATATTTCTGATTCCGAATCATCGCCTGAAGGAGAGGACGCTGAGTGTCTATATTGTCAAGACTTTCATTCGAAATCTACGGAAGGATGGGTGTCTTACAGTTTATGTAACCGATGGGCGCATAACTCTTGTGCCGGTATAGATAGCGACGATGACAAGACTGTGTTTTCATGTGAGCTATGCCAATAAAGACGCATTTTTTCAATGTTTTGACATATATAAATCAAGAGTTTTGTATACAGGAATACATTGTTTTTTTAATGTTTTTTTCGCATGAGTAAAGAGTGTTAAATACGTTTGTAACGACTATCCCGTTCTACCCCATAGTTGGGGCACAACGGGGAATCTTTCAATTATTGACAAAAAAATAAATAACAAAATACTGAAAAGGAATTAATAAAATATTTTTACAATAAACGTGGAAGCTTCGCTCACTCAGGCATCAAACGGTCCTCCGTAGTGTAAATCTTATTACCTACATTCCTTGTAAAGTAATATACTATTTGCGACGGGTTTGACGATTGGCGGCATATTTACCAAAAAATTAAAGAACATGAGCTTAGTAAAGCTCACGAAAATTGTGTTGAATCATATATTATGAAGTCAAAAAATAAAGACATCAAAAGTCTTCTATTTCATGATCAAAAAATCTCAGAAACGAACAAGCTAAGAAAAAGCGTCTAGTTCAAGAAAGAAACATTGATATATTAAAAGTTATTGGAAAACGAAGTCTCAGTTTTCGAGCGAAAAAAATGAAGGATCTTATACATTGGACGATCTCAACTTGGATCATGGCAATTTTTTGGACTTAGTGATTCTTCTTGGTAAATATGACTTAGTATTAAGAGAGTACTTGACAATGGTAACTAATAAAAGTAAAGAAGCACGGGATCGTTACTTACAAAAATCAGAACGAAGTTTGAATAAACGCAAACGGGGTAGGGAAAATTTGCTGATTTTGTCAAATTTAATAACACAATAGGTCTTATTATTTGAACAATTTCCTCATGAATTAAAGATAGTCTAGCAACTGAAATCAGAAAAGCAAAAATGTTTTCTGTGGAACTTGACATCACGCGAGATATATCAGTTAAAGATCAATGTTCCATAATTATTCGATGTGTTAGATGATATTAAAAAATGCCTGCTTGCTGCTGAATGCTGCAATGATTCTTCAAGACAAGGCTTCACGAATTTAGTCGAGAAAGTCCTAGATAACAATAATTTGAATGTCAAAAATCGCATAGGAAATGCCATCGATGGTGCAGCAAATATGAGAGGCCAATATAATGGCTTTACGGCTTGGTTAAATGAAAATTCTCCTGGACAAGTTCATGTATGGTGTTACAGTCATGTGTTGAACTTGGTATTAAGTGATGCCACCAAGGCTCCAATTGTAGCCCTTGTGTTTTTCAATCTATTGAACAGTTTAGCAGTTTTCTTTAAAGAATCCCATAAGAGAATGGACATGTGGCGTGATCGGGAAACAAATCAACCGAACAAGAGATTGCAAACAATTGGGGAAACGAGAGGGTGGTCAAAAACAAAGCTTTAATCTGGGATTTCAGAAAATATAAAGTTGAAACTTCAGCGTTGTACGTAGAAATAATAATAACACTAATCAAAATTTAAGAAACTCAAGATATAACTCCCGATGTTAGAGCGAAAGCCAGAAATTTAGAGGAGCAATTATTAAAATATGAAACAATTTTGATTGCACAGATTTATCTCCGAGTATTAAGTATTACTGAACCCGCTTCTTAATATTTAAAAGTAGCGGATTAGATCTCTTAAAAAGTCATCAATTGGTTTCAGCCGCTCTTTTTCAACTTAGATCCATTCAAAGGGATATGACAAGCATTCAGTTAGAAGCAGATAACTTTATTGACTGGGCCGAAAACGAATTTGATTCTAGAGGTGCAGATGTGATATTGAAACATAATTTTTCTGCAAAACGATCTAGGAGAGTAAAAACAATGCCTGGTGAATTGTCTCGTGATAATCCGATTGAAAATTATTTCAAAATTTACTGTGGAAGGCCACAATTTTATTTTGAATCGTGTCATTGAAAGCATGGATTCTAGATTCTAGAAAAACAGAGAACTCTACTTAGATCTTAATATTCTGTCGCCCTCTAATTTTAAATAATTAAAAAATACCCCTATTCCACCAAACGCCTACAGTAAGTTGGCTGAAACATTATCTCATTTCGATAACAGTGTAACTAAAGAAAACCTGCAGTCTGAACTCATTAACTTTGCCAATAGTTGGGATACAATACAAAATTCCGCTATTGACGAATACACAATACAGAAGGAAACGACGTCATCAGATGAGGATGAGGACGGAGTCGACGAAGAAGAATATTTTGTCAGTACAAATTGTACAAGTTGCAAAAATTGTGCGATCTGTTGTTAGAAGGTTCTAATAAAATACAATTTAATATCCAGGCTTATAAAACCCCAATATTAGCATACAAATACTTACTAGCACTACCAACAACACAAGTTGCGTGTGAAAGATCATTTTCGACGCTAAAATTTATAAAAAATGGGTTAAGAAGTAGGTACACTAAGTGACATACATTTGGAGGCTCTCATGCTAATGTCTGTGGAGAGAAAAGTGCTCAATAATTTAGATAGTGACTTGATAATTGACAAAGTAGCTAAAAGCAGTTCTTGTCTACAAAGAGAATTGTCACGAGACGTGTTATCAGCCGAGGTTGCCCGAGAATCGTTAAGTTAGAAATTTATACTATTATAGTATTATATTGTACTCAGGTACCTCCTTATTTTATTGATCTATAGTTAATGCGGCTTGATTTTGTGTATAAACAAAATATAATAATAATAACGGTGAGGCACCAACACCCCATGAAGAAGCTTGGCCTGCAAGGCGGAAGGTCAGAGCTTCCGTATCCTCGCCCTCACACCCGGCTGTCGCGTGTCAAATTCATGACACGTGGTATACCTAATAATAATTTGATTTCGGAAGTGTGAAAATAACTTTAATAATTATTGTGTATAGGCATTCTAAGTAAAGCAAGTTGCTGGTACGTGCTGGCCTAAAATTCGAATAGAATTTGGGTCAAGTACAGCTTAAATGTACAAAACTTGCGGGTCACGGGTCGGGTGCGGGTTTAAAATTTCAGAAATTGCGGTTCGCGGGTCGGGTGCGGGTCCTATATATTGGACCCGCGCAGGTTTCTAGTCTTCATCACCTAAAATGTCTTCAGATTCAGATTCCCTGGAAGAAATAAGAGTCACTTTGTTCAAGTTTTTCCATACCGAAAATCGGTATCTAGCTTTTACAAGAAAAAATAATCTTCTTCGAAAATTTAGGCTAAAACCGGGTGTTACAGGGAATTTCATCACATAAGATCTTTTGATAAGAGAATAACGAAACCTTGCGAAAGGTTTTCGCGTGTGTTATGGTGTATCGGTGTAAGGGTCGTATCCATGTTTTCTGTAACAGCCTGACAAAACTACAAAAATGTCAATTTCTTGAAATGAAACAACGTGTGAATTTTTTCACTTTAGGTATTGAGCATAATTTATAAAAATTAAAGCACAAATTAAAATACGTTCCCGCACAATGGAAAATTTACAGCATGTTTCATTTGAAAGAATTTCCTTTCTTGTAGTTTTAGGAAGCTGTTATAAAAAAAATGGGTAGGGCATAGCCAAAAAAAAACCTTAAGGGCCGGTTGCAGAAAGCAATGTTAAGTCTGGTGTTAGCTAACATCGCGTCAAAGTGAACAAAAACGAATCAAATCTCAAATGCCTATGGTAACTAATACATTAGTAAACAAAATTTGATGCGATTTTGTTCACTTTGACGCGATGTTAGCTAACACCAGACTTAACATAGCTTTCTGCAACCGGCCCTAAGTATACCACAGATGATCGTATGATATTAATTTTCTTGTCACATCCCGTTTCTGTCTGAATTTTCACAAAATATTTTTTTTTCTGAAAAGGCATCGATTGAAAACATAAAGAAAATTACATTTATTTTCTTTACGTAATCTAAAAAATATATAAACAGGATGCTCTATTTGAAAAAATGGAGTTAGATGCCACCCAGAATTAAATAGGATACCTCATATGATTAGAAATAATTTTAAGTGACGAAGAAGTTGCTTAGGTGAAACTTTTATAATTACAAGAATGTTTTCATATATTTTCAATCAAAAGCGCTACAGAGCCCGGACCCTTAGGTGGGATACCTGTACGCAATAATTGGTTTGGGCCTGGCCTGCTCTGCACTCTAGTCCCCGCCTGCATTGGTTCTGCCAGCACGCCCCTGTTGATACATGATGAAAAGCAATCGGAAAACCCTGTTATAGTATAGCTCACCTATCTTAATTTCGTTCGAGGTTTTATTTTCAGATACTGCATTTAATACATGAACCGCTGATGGAGGACAATGAAAGCAAAGAAGTTGCAAATTTACTTGTTCGACAAGAGATCATTCAAGATACTATGGTCACAATGGCTCATCATGAATTGAATATTAAACAAGAGGAAGTTGATCTAAAAGAGGAATTGCTTAGTAAGTGTGCAACAAATGAAATCCACCTCGAAGAACAGTTAGTTTTCAAAGTACGTGAATATGAAACAGAAGACGAAAGTAAACCAAATTCGAGTTTTATTTGTGGGTCTACAGCATCACAAGAATATCATGTGGTTGAACATATCAACATGCATATAGGAGAAACACCTTATTCCTGTTCTATTTGTGACTATAAAGCATCACAGCGAAGTAGGCTAGTGAGACATATGCAGAAGCATACAGGAGAAAAACCTTATTCCTGTTCAATTTGTAACTATAAAGCATCACGAAAAGAGACTTTAGTGAACCATATGAAGACGCATACAGGTAAAAAACCTTATTCCTGTTCAATTTGCGACTATAAAGCCTTACATAAAATTAGTTTAGTGACCCATATGCAGAAGCATACAGGAGAAACACCTTATTCCTGTTCTATTTGTGACTATAAAGCATTAACGAGAAGTAATTTAGTGACCCATATGCAGAGGCATACAGGAGAAAAACCTTATTCCTGCTCAATTTGTGACTATAAAGCCTCACAGAAAAGTAGTTTAGTGACCCATATACAGAAGCATACAGGAGAAAAACCTTATTCCTGTTCAATTTGTAACTATAAAGCATCACGAAAAGTGTCTTTAGTGAACCATATGAAGACGCATACAGGTGAAAAACCTTATTCCTGTTCTATTTGTGACTATAAAGCATCACAGAGATGTAGGTTAGTGAGTCATATGTAGATGCATACAGGAGAAAAACCTTATTCCTGCTCAATTTGTGACTATAAAGCCTCACATAAAAGTAGTTTAGTGACCCATATACAGAAGCATACAGGAGAAAAACCTTATTCCTGTTCAATTTGTAACTATAAAGCATCACGAAAAGAGTCTTTAGTGAACCATATGAAGACGCATACAGGTGAAAAACCTTATTCCTGTTCAATTTGCGACTATAAAGCCTTACATAAAATTAGTTTAGTGACCCATATGCAGAAGCATACAGGAGAAACACCTTATTCCTGTTCTATTTGTGACTATAAAGCATCAACGAGAAGTAATTTAGTGACCCATATGCAGATGCATACAGGAGAAAAACCTTATTCCTGCTCAATTTGTGACTATAAAGCCTCACAGAAAAGTAGTTTAGTGACCCATATACAGAAGCATACAGGAGAAAAACCTTATTCCTGTTCAATTTGTAACTATAAAGCATCACGAAAAGAGTCTTTAGTGAACCATATGAAGACGCATACAGGTGAAAAACCTTATTCCTGTTCAATTTGCGACTATAAAGCCTTACATAAAATTAGTTTAGTGACCCATATGCAGAAGCATACAGGAGAAACACCTTATTCCTGTTCTATTTGTGACTATAAAGCATCACAGAGATGTAGGTTAGTGAGTCATATGCAGATGCATACAGGAGAAAAACCTTATTCCTGTTCAATTTGTGACTATAAATTCTCACAAAAAAGTAGTTTAGTGGTCCATATGCAGAGGCATACAGGAGAAAAACCTTATTCCTGTTCAATTTGTGCCTATAAAGCATTGCGAAAACATGCTTTAGTGAACCATATGAAGACGCATACAGGAGAAAAACCTTATTCCTGTTCAATTTGCGACTATAAAGCCTTACATAAAATTAGTTTAGTGAACCATATGCAGAAGCATACAGGAGAAACACCTTATTCCTGTTCTATTTGTGACTATAAAGCATCAACGAGAAGTAATTTAATGACCCATATGCAGAGGCATACAGGGGAAAAACCTTATTCCTGTTCTATTTGTGACTATAAATCATCACAGAGAAGTAGGCTAGTGAGACATATGCAGAAGCATACAGGAGAAAAACCTTATTCTTGTTCAATTTGTGACTATAAAGCCTCACAGAAAAGTAATTTAGTGACCCATATGCAGAGGCATACAGGAGAAAAACCTTATTCCTGTTCACTTTGTGACTATAAAGCCTCACAGAAAACTAGTTTAGTGACTCATATGCAGCGGCATTCCGGAGAAAAACCTTATTCCTGTTCAATTTGTGACTATAAAGCATCACAGAGAAGTAATTTAGTGACGCATATGCAGAGACATACAGGAGAAAAACCTTATTCCTGTTCAATTTGTGACTATAAAGCCTCACAGAAAAGTAAGTTAGTGACCCATATGAAGACGCATACAGGAGAAAAACGTTATTCATGTTTTTTCTGCAATTATACATCTTTTCTGAAATGTAATTTAATGAATCATTTGAAGACGCATACCGGGGAAAAATCTTATTCCTGCTAAATTTGTAACTATAAATCTTCTCTGAAATGTAATTTTCTGAATCATTTGTATTTTTTGTGCTTCAATAACATCTAAACATTCTGCCTAAATCCCGCATTATTCTTTCCACTAGATTTGTTTGTGGATGGTAGAGAGCTGAATATTTACATTGTATGCCTTGTTCACCAGAAGGGTAACGCATTATATTGCTCTACTAAAACAACAATATATAAATTAGATAATTTGCCACTTGCGGCTATCAGAAACATGTGGGTCCAAATGGATGGAGCACCAGCTCATTTTGCTGCTCCAGTTAGAGAGTGGTTGGATGAAGAATTTAATCAGCGATGGATTGCACGAAATGACCCTGTTGGGTGGCCACCGAGATCCCCTGATTTGACGCCGCTAGATATTTTTCTTTTGGGGACACGTTAAAGCAAAGAATATCTATATTCTTTGGTTAAAGCAAGCGTTCGGTCCATAACGTGCAAGATCTAATTCCTCGTATTCAAGGTGCCGCTTAAACTGTTAATGTTGGTATGCTCCAGAGAGTTCAAGTGAACATATATAAAGTCGAGCACAAACTTGTTTGCTAGTGAATGGTCAAAATTTTGAACAACTTTTTTAAACCATTTTGCTTTAGAATTTATCTTGATTTTTCTCCATGTCTTTATTACGAATTATTTATGAAAATTGTTTATTGCTTTATTGATTTATTAATTTCTTTAGAATTTTACAAACAGAAGATACCTACCTAATTAGCTATCTAAAACCTGATTACAAAGCTTATCCGATTTCGTTAGCCAAATAAATCAAATGCCCAATTATTATATTTACCCTATGCTTAATGGATCACCGTGGTTTCCAAATAACAATAATAAACGACACCTAGTCTACATTATTTAGTAACATCCCAACAAACATTTTAGTGTTGGCCAAATATTGACCTAATATACTGCTACAAGAAGTGGTGGTGCTGGCACAGTACCGGCAAATGTTACTGGGCCTGGACGTATAGGAGACTCTGGCCTTAATCGGGTACGGATGTGGCTGGATACTGATATCAACATTTAGCCAGCATAAGGCCATCATATTACCAGCACAACGATATTTTAGTGTGCCGGTATTAATCAATTACTGTTACTGTGCTTACCCTGTACTCCATGCCCATGCCTTTTTGTTACTGGGCCACATGTAGTAATTTAGCATAATATAGTAGTACATTTAATAAAACAAAAAAGACCGTTTTGCAAATAGAACGCGTATTAAATAAAAACTGTACCCAGACCTGGAAGGTGTCAAAGTGGTTGCCTAACCGATCGACGTTTTAAGGCGCAGAGGGTCGCAGCTCCGTTTGGCTGCTGAAACATTTTTATTTAATACGCGTTCTATTTGAAAAACGGTTTTTTCGTGATTTATCAAAAACCGGAAGTGTCACGTGACTGAAATTCGGTTCCTGAGCTGACATGACCATTCCAAACATATAACTTTCATAACTTTTTTCTCTATCTCTTACGGTTTGGCTGCTGAAACAGCGTCCCAGACAGACAAAACGGCGTCCCAGACAGACAAAACAGCGTCCCGGACAGACACGTCTATTAGATAAAGGATAATAAATAATAAATGAGACTTTAATATTTGAATTATTTTATTACTTGTACCTAACCCACATATCTTCCAAGGTACAGAAAATATCACATAAATAAAACATTTATCCTAAATATAAATTAAATTAATATAAATATCTGCAAAAATTGTTAGGTGTTGCAACTGTATTAATAATCATATTTAAATAAAACATTTATCCTAATCCTAATTATAAATTAACTTAAAATAAACTTTTACAAAAATTGTTAGGTGTAGGAACTGTAATAATAACTACTCAGTTTTGTTAGTTTTTTATTCTGTTGGTTCGTCCTCCTCTTCTATCGGCAGCATTTCTGAAACAAGGTTTAATCATATTTTCAACTTCTTGTTGGGTTGTTGGTTTACACAATACATTTTTTCTAAACAACTAAAAAAATTAAATATTACTTTTAAATAAAATATTACTTTTAATTAGGTATGATCTTACCAACTATCAATTTAACAATATTTTTTAATTCTGCAAAACGTAGTTTTTCTTTGGCTGCTCATCGGTATTGCAGTCTTAAATCATGGTTGATAATTCTTGATAGCACTCGACAAGTTGTGTCCGCCACATTTTTTCCGCCAATCATTTGAAGAACACATACCTAAAGAGTAATGATTTTAATATGTACTAATATGTTAAATTAATAATAAACATATTAAAAATATGTGTGTTATGTTAGCTTTCCTTAAAAAAAAGGCTTATCATTTTCCAAAAATGATCACTATCTTCCGACAAATTAAATGTTTCTAATTTTTCTTGAGTTGTCATGGGCTGTACAATATGATAGGATTTGTCTTAAGAGGCCTGAAATGCATAATTAAGTTTCTTATTGCTACAATGACGCTTAATCAAACTTTTACCTGTATTTGCGTTGCAAGTATGACACAAATCATTAGTGTGGTTTTGGAAAGGGCTACCAGAAACCAGTCCTGTACTAAAATGTTGAGAACTGATGTTTACATTATTATTTGTATGTACTTAACTTGAAGACCCGCTAGTAGGAGTGCTGTTGGTTAAAGGTACATTACGGACAGGCATTTTTTCACTCGTTGGTTGTGATTTCCCATATTTTGATAACTTAGGGGGCTTTGGAAGCTCATCCAGCTCATCCGATGAGGAATTGTTTAACAAGTAACTGTTTTTCAGATCTTTTGGCATTCTTTTGATTCTATTAGCTCGATGTCCATCTGTTTCATATTCATCAGTTTGAGATACTGATGAATTTGCTTCCAACTTTTTCATTTTGTGAAGAGCTTTTTGATAAACACCTAAATAAAAAAAAGTCAAAA
Source organism: Agriotes lineatus (assembly GCA_940337035.1). Taxonomy (NCBI): domain Eukaryota; kingdom Metazoa; phylum Arthropoda; class Insecta; order Coleoptera; family Elateridae; genus Agriotes; species Agriotes lineatus. The sequence continues at coordinate 10,189 of CALNHX010007313.1, forward strand.
ACAAAACTAAATCGCTAAACTATATTGGTTGGAAGATGGTAAAAAACTTACTGTTACTATATTTTAAGGTAATTAAGCACTCTCCACATTTTGAGGTGTTTAAAGGTTCATGATTTTCAACTGCTTTATTCCTTGTTGTGTCTGTTTTAAAATAATTCGGCCACCAACAATATAGCAAACTGTTTTTTTTAAATACCCAATTACTAGAAATAATAGCCACAGGTGTAGCACCGTCCTTTTCTTCCTCTGGGAATTATACCACTATATAATGCTTGCTGTAAATTTGTGAAGTTCATTACAAATATTGAAATAAATAAATAAATGAGTAATATAATGAAATAAGTACTATATGAAAAAGTATTTTTTAAATATAAACTATGTACAGAACCTCATTTTAAAGTTACACTACAATAGATGTATTAACGGAGCAGATACTTCACAATTTTTGAATGGTATAACAACCGGTTTACAGAGAATTTCATTTCTACTGTATGTTAAGGTGTCATAAAAGGTGTATTCAATATTTTCAATTTCAACGGCATTCATCAGCAGCAGTGAACTGTCTGTGGGATAGTCTATAAATTGCTTAATGTGTTTGCATTTATTACCGATTATGTACATATGGTCTGACTGTTTCACTACACATTTAATTTTGAAAGTTTCACCCGATTTTAAAAGAACATCACTGTCTCCTTGTCTCTTTACGTCAATTGTGCTATTTTCCAAAAATAGTTTTCTGTAATATTTAGCGTTATGAAATCCATGTAATCCGTTAATAGTTGTTAACTCTTCGGATGTAGTATTAACTTCAAAATGTTCTGGGTCTGTAGTAATTGAACAATTTTCTTGCTCGGTCAGCCGTCGCACTATTTGTTGGAGTGGCAAATTTGATGTTCTTAATTTTCTTTTAAGGGAACCTAGATAATTTTCAAACGGAAAACAATTAACACTATTTAGCGTTCCATATTTTTTTAGCATCAACAGCAAGATGAATTAGTGCATGAACATTATAAGAACATAATGTTTTACCGTAAATTTTGATTGAATGTTTCACAAAAAGTTTCAATAAATCATTGGCATAATCATTATATGACTGATTTAAATGTTCACTTAATAAAATTGTTATCGTAAATTTTAAAATCATAAAGTTTCCATAAACTTGTTTCGGTAAGATTTCCTGTAAAAATACTGGTCCAACATATAATAAAAACTGTCGGAACTCAGTGGCTTTCCACTTTTCGAGTTCTTTAAGAGATCTTGGTTTTCTGTTAAACTCCAATGGCCAACAGTTTTGGAGGGAATTTATATTTTTATCCAAACAGTTCATATCTTTATTGTTGATTTTAAACGGATGACTACCATCTCTCCACTCAAATAATAGTTTTCTAACAACACCAAGGCACACCGAGTGTATATAGTCAAGAACAAATTTTGAAACAAAACTATCTTCAATTTCTAGGACTGTACCGTGTACCCAGTATGATGACCGGCAATTTCTAAATTGTTGAAAAACATTTCATCTGTTCTCAGTGGTGCATTTAAGTCTAAAAATAGCATTTGTCTGTTTTGATACACTCCGTTTACTATACACTTATCGCACCCGAAATTACCGTTGTGCCCCTTTGTCGCTTTAATAAATGATCTTGCAGGAGCACCACAACAGAATGATCTTATAGTAACTTCCACTGGTGTCAATTCAAATGTCAATCCCTTTATAGTATTCCAACAATAAATTGGAAAGCTATTTAAAATCAGGCCAGCATTGAAAACAGTAAGTCACTTCGTAATTTATTCATAAAATTACTGTTTGATTGTCATTCAGTGACACTTCGATAATAACCTTCAAATTTGATAGATGCATTGGGAAGTTTGGAAGATATTGTTATGATACATGATATGGACAGAGATTATAATAAAGGAATGTTGACAATTGAACGAGTAAATTTGAACAGTTACAGAAATTGAGTCTAAATAGATAAAATAAAAAAATTAATGACAGATATGAAAGGAAGCAGAACAAGAAAATTTTAAAACGGGTGCAATTCAAATTAGGGGATTTAGTAATTGTAAAGAAACTCAGAGTAGCAAACAGGAAAGAAAAAAAATGTGCAAAACTGTTATATGCATATGAAGGACCATATAAAATACATAAAATATTCAATAATAACAACACTTATGAATTAGTAAATGAAAGAGATGGAAGAGTAAGAGGCAGATTTCATACATCCATGATTTATCCGTATAAAATGTAAATAGAAACATGTAACTATTTTAATATTAAGGTTGTTGTTCGTTAAATAGATTTAATGTGTTGTTTCCATAGTGAGTTGAATAAAATAAAGATTAATTGTTAATAGAATAAAATATTGAAAGTAACATGGGATACAAAACAATGCAGGAATAAAAGGGGAATGCAGAAAAGAGATTTGAACTAAAACAAGTTTATTTAAATCTTTTCCTTCATTGGGGAATTGTGTTATGATACATGGACAGAGATTATAATAAAGGAATGTTGACAATTGAACGAGTAAATTTGAACAGTTACAGAAATTGAGTATAAATAGATAAAATAAAAAAATTTTACATTAATTGATGAAGATCAACTTTGATTGCATTATACATTGGGATTCATAAAATACTGGTAGGCTGATTTGAATGCATTGAAATAAATAATTAACGAAATAAAAAAAATCATACAAAGGTTACATCGACAATTGTGTTTGTTAAGAAAATTATGTATTGTTAGTATTATTTTAAATTAATTAAATAGTGTGCATAAATAATCGTTACTAATATATAAAAAAAGTTGTTTATAAAACAGTTACCAAATAAGTACTCAGAAAGGCAGTTGTAAGAAAATTTATGGAAAATTAAATATTAAAAATTAATGGGAATAACTGCAATAATTATTTATTTAATATGGTATTATGAATAGTAAGATTAAAAGCAAAGAAAAACAGTTATTGAAATATTGCTAAACAAAAATAATCATCATCGATTGAAAGTGGATTTATTGCATTGAACTACAAGTGATTGGAAGTAATTTCATATTGATTATGTGAAGAATTGGATCGATACTTGGAATATTAAGTTTGAGATGTCAGCGTACCTGAAAATAATTGGACAAAGTTAATAGTTGAAAATAACAGAAGGAGAGAAACTTACCTGGACAAATAGATCGTGTGATAGCAGGATTGTGGTCTGCAGCAGTAAATAGGACGAGGTTTTGGAGGCAGTTGAGTTGGTTGGATGTGAGCGAGTGAGCAGAATAGTGACGGGAATTGGATTGATGGTACAGGCATACAACAGGAACTGGTGGCTGTGGTGATTGGACTAGATGAAGCGGTAGTTGCTGAAAAAAGTGTTCTTTTCAGTAACTTACAGGGCTAAAGGTAGGAGCTGGTTGTGAAGTCTGACATTGGCAGCTGCAGGAGGTTGGAGCTTGTATCGGGTTATAGGACCAAGGAAGGATTAGCTGTTGGAGGTTTTGAAGGTGTTACCTGTTCGAGAAGGCTGTTGGTGGTGAGTGTTGTGCTTAGTGAGGACGTAAGTAACAGAAACAGGTTTGTTAAAATAAGTTTATATTGAAGTTATGAATACTGTCAAATGTTGAAAGTAATTAACGGAAACTGAAGCAAAATTATCTAGAAAAGTCAATAAATGTTAAAAAGTCAAATGTAAAAGCATAGTTGTCAGTACACCTTAGTGTGAAGAGTTTGAAAAGTAAATTTTGACATTCAAATATAAAGTTAATTTGAGGTTATAATATTTCATTGCAATATTAGATAGCATGCTAGATTCGATGAACCCAGCCCAATGAGATAAGAGGTCTTGATTATATTAAATATTATTAAAAATATAACAGAATTATTTTGAAGGCATAGTTTCCTTAAATAGGGGCTATAGCACAATTTTGACGCAACAACGTGGGGCAATTTTGGCAACATTTGAGGGGCAAAAGTAAATAAAACTAAACAGAATCAATTTGTAACTGATAAACCAAGTTTATGTGTAAATTTGTTATTGATAAAGATTAAAATAATCAGAATAAAAGGAAATATCATAATTGAATTCTTTTGGAAAAGATTAGAGTAACAATTAATAAAGTAATTAAAGGTTATATAAAAAGTTAATTGGGGAATAAAATAGAAAGGTTTACAAGCTAATATACAGGGTAGCAATTAAAAATAGGCACATTTAGAAATTTTTAAACTGAAATAGCTGATAAAAGAGTTACAAGAAAAAGCAAGAAGACTGAAGAGGAAAAAGACGAAGCACAAGAAGAGATGGAAGCAGTGACGAGTGGTGCTGAAGGTGAAGTAGAAGAAATACAGCAAGGTGATCAGGTAAGAATTCATGAGGAACAGATAGTAGAAGAAGTCAGCATGCAACAGACTATAGCAAAGATGTGGCAGTTCATGCAAGATTCAAAGAACGAGGCAAAGAAGGATGCTGAAGAGTTGGGAAGTAGGTTGCAAGAAGCAATTGCAAGAACTGCAGAAGAAAGTAAGAAAGATGCTGAGGAAAGGGAAAACAGGTTAAAGCAGGATGCGGATGAAAGGGAAAGTAGGTTACAAGATGCAATTCAGAAGACTGCAGAGAAAGTTCAAGAACAAAAAGACCAGGCAAAAAGGATGGAAGAATCAATAATTGAACTAAGAGAAGATTTTAATAAAATACAACTTCAGAATAAGCAAGAATTGCAAGCACAAATAGAAAATATTTGTGTAACATTGGAAAATTATAAGGATGAAGTTAAAAATGATGTGAGAGAGGAGAGGAAGGAAGAATGTAAAAAGTTAGAAGACAATCGCCGTGTGGGGTCCGGCGTCGGGCTTAGACCCGTAGAATAGTCCCACGGTATGTCCTGCCTGGCGTAAGAGGCGACCTAAAAGGACAGCACACACATTTACACATACACCCAATAAACACATCTACACAACATGTACACGGGGGCAGGGAAGACCGGTATCTCCGTTTTTCAAGAAGTATCGAGGTGGGGCCCTGGTTGGGTTGATCTGGCAGTGGTAGCTGGCTTAGAAACCAGGTATGGCACACCTGGGCCGACGGGTAGTATAGGGGCCCACCCTTTCCTAACCAGCGTAGGGGGCTGCCCTTTCAACCGTCGAAAAATCCCGTGGTATGTAGTAGTGCCAGGTGGTGCCTGGAATAGGGCCCTGCTGCGTATCTCGGGGGGCTTCGTCAGCGGCGGCCCAGACCTCCTAATCGGGACCAGCTCTGCCATGATATTTCGCGGAAACTGGTACACGGAGGACCCCAACCCCAAATCAATCACTCATACTACTTCACGCACACTAACACAGAACAAGTACAAACAGAAACAAAATACACACCATCCCCAAAACGTAAGCAATGGAAGAAGAAAAAATGGACTACGATTTGAACGTGCCACAAAACCCGGAGCACCCTAGCTCCAAAAAAGTAACAGAGGAAGGCTCCGAAATAAATTCGGAGAAAGAGGAACTGCTTCTCGGGTCATCCGGCAGCGAATCCGAGGGGGAGACTAGCGTTTCCCCCATGGATAAAGCAGCTAGGGAGGCCCGTCGCAAAGAGAAGCGAAAAGAAAATAAGAGGAAGACCAGAACGCTTAAGAGGCGAGAGGAGAGGGCAAAACGGAGGGAACTGCGGGAAGGCCAGGGTCCATCGGCCCAGGCAAGCCAGGCAGAACACTCTTCCCAGGAAGCGGCTGACAAGGATCCTAGGGAAGCAAGTCCAGGCGACTCTCCAAAGAGTGGCCAGGGCCAGCAACCTAGGGGCCCAGGTAAGCTGCAGAGACAGCCCTCGGGAAAAATAAGAGGTCCGGAGGCGAGGAGAGCAAAAGGGGCTGCTGCACGCAAACCCATAGAGCTCATCACGCACTCCATGGGACGAGTCAGGGTAACGGAAGGCCAACCAGGTCCTTCAGGTACCCGACCGACCATTAAGAGACCGAGGAGTGATGACACTCCCCCAGAGGCAGTGAAAAAAAGGCCAAAAAGCTTACCGAAGCGAGCAGGGAAAGCCAAGGCTTCTCATCCTTTGAGAAAAACCACGGCTAAGTCCCAGCGAGCAACGGAGCCGAAGCCGCCTAATAGGGAGAACCAGGTTGTAATCAGGTCTGACCGACCAGATGGCCAGGTTCTCCCAAAGGAAGCTGAGGCTATTAGAGCAAACATAGTTGCCGAGATGTTTAGTGCCATGGCAGGCCCCGAAGGGGGTCCCCAGGGGCCAGAACTCCGGTTCAGGAATTCAGGACTAGTGGAACCAGGCTGGTTCTTAGTAACTGCCCAGGACGACACCTCAGCAAGATGGCTGGAGGGCTGGACACCTCTCAGTGCCGAGGGAGTCACCTTTGCCCCAACAAGGGCATCGGAGGCACCATGGCCAGAGAAGGTGGGTTTCTGGCTCAGAAGCCAAGAGGAGGTTGACCTGGAAAAGCTGAGGCAGATGCTTTCAATGCAAAACCGCTCACTAAGAGTGGAGCAATGGAGGCATGTCCAGACGACAGGAGGACCAGGAGGGTGGTTCTTGACCTTCATGGTCAGCGGAGATACTGTCCGAACTCTGGAGGAGTCTGGGTGGCAGCTCTACTACCAGTTGGTTACTCTCGCAGTGCGAAGGGTGCCGACGTGGAGTGGAGCAGTCCGCCAGGACTCTTCTGAGGCCGGCGTGTCAAAGCAGGCCAAGAAGGACAACTGAAAGGACCACAGCCCCCGCACCATTAATCCCCCATAATGGATTTACTGCGGGTAAGTCAGATCAATCTTCAGCACAGTAGGGGCGCTACGGCAGAGCTGATGAGCGCCCTAACTGGCAGGAGAGAAATAGTCCTCATTCAAGAACCGTATATTTACAGGAATAAGGTCAGGGGACTGAGGATGGCCAACTACGATGTAGTGGTTGGCAAGGAAGTGGACGATCGACCCAGGACCTGTATCATGGTGTCCAGGGATCTCAGCATGGTACCACTACCGCAGCTGGGAACCAAGGACCTCACCGCAGTGGTTCTGGAGCATCAGGTAGGTGGTAGAAACCATAAGGTAGTAGTAGGAAGTGCGTATTTTCCCTCGGATAACGCGCGCATACCTACGGAGGAATTCGAACGTTTAATATCGTTTGCAAGAGATAAAGGTCTTCCGGTAATTGTCGGATGTGACGCCAATGCACATCATTCGGTGTGGGGGAGCTCAGACATTAACCCTCGGGGCGAAACCCTACTAGAATATTTGGCGTCCACGGATCTTGAGATAATGAACAAAGGTATAGAGCCCACTTTTGTCAATAGCATCCGAAAGGAGGTAATTGACATTACAGTGGCATCTAGGTGTTTTTCAATCAATATTGAAAACTGGAAAGTGACGTCGGATATCGTGACATCTGATCATCGTATGATCAGAATGGAAATGAATTCCGATAAGCCTCTGGAAATTCCCTACCGGAACCCCAGGGCAACAGACTGGGAAAGTTATCGTTCCCGTCTCGTCCGCCAAGGAGGCCAACCAGAGGGAGGTATATGCACGAAGGAACAATTAAGTAAAGATGTAGAGCAACTGGCAAGTAAAATTGTCTCCGCTTATGAGGAGGCTTGTCCTCTCAGGGAGGCTCGAGTTCGTAGGGTACCATGGTGGACCGGCACTCTAGCCGATCTGCGCAAGGAATCCAGGCGAACCTTTAATAGAGCTATCAGAGAAGGGACACAAGCCTCATGGGACACTTTCAAAATGGCCAGAAATAGGTTTAAAAATGAGTTAAGGCGCAGCAAAAGATCTAGCTGGCAGAAATACTGTGCAGAGTTAAGCTCAGTATCAGACTCTGCTAGACTGATGAAAATCTTAAGCCGCGAAACTAGTCAAACAGTAGGAGCGTTAAAAAAGGTCGATGGAATGTGGACAACATCCAGAGAGGAGTCTCTACAACACCTCCTGGAAGTCCACTTTCCAGGGGACGGCGCCATCCAATTAGCACCCATAGCAGAACAGGAACCAGTTTCTATAGAGAACTGGCAGTTCGCTGAGGGAATTATAACGGAAGGTGCAGTCACATGGGCAGTACAGGAGTTCGATCCCTTTAAGTCGCCGGGGCCAGATGGGATCTTCCCAGCATTGCTTCAGAAAGGCCTGGATATCCTTCTTCCATATATAGTAAGGGTATATAGGGCCAGCGTAGCAATGGGATGGGTCCCAGAACAGTGGAAGGCAGCCAGAGTGGTCTATATTCCCAAGACGGGAAGGGAGGACTACACAACTGCCAAATCATTTAGGCCCATTAGTCTTACATCCTTTCTTCTAAAGACCTTGGAAAGGATCATTGATAGGCATCTAATGGAAAGGGTAATAACAACACACCCATTCCACAGGAATCAGCACGCATACAGACGTGGAAGATCGACTGAAACTGCACTCCACGCTGTCGTGCACAAGGTTGAAAGGGCACTACACTATAAGGAAGTGGCCCTTGCAGTACTTTTTGACATTGAAGGCGCATTTGATAAGGCAAGAACGGCTACAATATGTCAAGCCTTACAGGCCAGGGAAACCCCTCCCGTTCTGGTCAGTTGGGTGAGAACAGCACTGGAGCAAAGAACCGTGACGGCAAACCTAGGGGACTGTTCAGTGAGGGCCAGGGTGACGGGAGGTTGCCCGCAAGGCAGTTGCCTCTCACCTCACCTATGGTGTCTTATAATGGACGGTCTACTGGGACGCCTAACGGAAGAGGGCTTCTATGCACAAGCATACGCAGACGATGGACTGGTACTTGTTACTGGCAGGTTCCTAAACGTCGTCTGCGATAGAATGCAGGTAGCCTGCAGGATTATTGAAAGATGGTGTGAAGAGAAAGGTCTGTCGGTAAACCCACTAAAGACTGAGATCATTCTCTTCACCAAAAGACGAAAACTTCAGGGTTTGAGGATACCCATTATGTACGGAAGACCACTTGCATTAGTGCAAGAGGTCAAGTACCTGGGGGTAATCCTCGACAGCAAATTAAGTTGGAGGTCGCATGTCGACAGGACGGTGAAGAAGTCGACAGCGACCTTATGGCAGTTGCGCAGAGCAATAGGCAGGAACTGGGGGATAAACCCCAAGATTCTGCACTGGCTCTACACATTGGTAGTAAGGCCAAGAGTTCAGTATGGCTCAGTGGTCTGGTGGCCTAGTGTAGAGCGCCCCAGTATTTCCGTAAGATTGGCGAAGGTCCAACGACTAGCCTGTCTCGGAATTACAGGGGCAATGAGGACAACCCCAACAGCCGCACTTGAGGTAATATTGGGACTCCCGGGCCTCGACACTTGGATAAAGAGAGAGGCCATGGCTACCCACCTCAGAATGCGGGATACGGGGCTATGGAATGACCAGGGAGTTCGCACGGGCCATGCTAGGATTGCCGACATGGCTGCTAGAGAAATACCTCTATCAGCCTACAGGGTAACCGAAGCAGAGGACCGGCTAAGGTTAGAAAAAAGATTCTCTCTCACTATCCCAACAAGGGAACAGTGGGAGCAAAAAAGGGTTAAGCTCCAGTCGAATGCCCTGATATGCTACACGGATGGTTCTCGAGTGGCAGAAAGGCAATCCTCTGGAGCAGGAATTTATATGGAAGGCCGAGGGGTACAAGAAAGCTATGCTTTAGGAAGATTCACCACGGTATTCCAAGCAGAAGTTTATGCCATCCTATCGGTGGCAACAAGGAACGAGGTCAGGATATCCCCAGAGCAAAAAATTTATATTTGCTCTGATAGCCAAGCCGCACTAAAAGCAATCTTCTCGGCCAGGACAAGATCAGCTCTTGTCCAGGAATGTGGAGATGCTTTAGCCGAATTGGCAAGGGAAAAGGAAGTCGAGCTCATCTGGGTCCCGGGACACACAGGGGTCCAAGGCAACGAGAAGGCGGACGAACTAGCCAAACTCGGAGCCGGGGAAACCTGTTTTGGACCGGAACCCCTTCTGGGTATAACGAGGCAGCAGGTCTCAGCAGCCCTAACCGGGTGGGCCTACAAGACCAGCGAGGAAAAGTGGAAAGGAGGCAGGGGCTGTCGTCAGGCAAAGTACCACATAGCGGGATTTGATTCAAAGAAATCGGTCTGGCTAATGGGAAGGAGCCGAAGAACCACAAATCTTTTGATAGGGATCTTGACAGGCCACTGTAAACTAAAGAGACACCTAACACTGATAGGGGTAGAGGAAGATCCCATTTGCCCAAGATGTGGGAGGGACGAGGAAACGTCCTTTCACTACTTGGGAGAATGTGAAGCGTACCAGCGACTGAGGTATAGAACCTTTGGGGCACCTACGCTTCAAATGGAAGAGTTGAACTCCCTATCCTGGGCCGAAATTATGATCTTCATTAGAAAATCAGGAAGGTTTAAGCAGGGAGAAGAGCCCATCGAAGAGGACGATAATGAAGGTGGTTGAGGGGATGGCATGGGGTTGGCAAAAAGGGCCTATGGTGGCCTACTTGCTAGACTTCGGTCTCCCCACAACTACTACTACTAGAAGACAATTTAATAAATATCATGAAAGATTCTTCTCTTCTTCTTCTTCGTTTCCTTCTTGTCAGAAGGGTCGTGATCACATTTCACTTACGGCTTGCTGTAGCGGCTTTAACAATTGCCTTCCATCGGCCTCTGTCTTTAGCAGTGCGAGTTGCCTGTACAATTGTGGAGTTCGTGCTCTCTTTAATTTGATCTGCCCATCTTCTGGGTGAGCGGCCTCTCATTCTAGTTCCCTCTATCTTCCCATATACTATTAGTCGTTCCAGATTATCGTTCTCTCTTCTGGATATATGCCCAAAGATCTTGAGTATCCGGGCATTCACTGTTTGTGACAGACGATTTGGTTCCTTTATTTCTTGGAGTATAGACTCGTTGGTTCTCCGTGCTGTCATGAAAGATAAGTTAGTAAAGAATAATGAAGAGGTAGATGGAAGAATAAAGGACATGCAAAGGCAAAATAAAGATGTACAGAAACAAGTACAATTTATTGACGATAAGATAGATAAAAATAAAACTGAACTACAAGAAGAAATTAATGACAGTATAAGCAGAGTAAATGTATTAACAGAAAATCTGAAAAGGATAAAAGAAATGTTCAGTACTAATCAGATAAGTAATGATATTAGAATACAGACTGAGATGTTGCCGATATTTGAAGGAAGACCTGGAGAACAACCCATGGGTTATATCGTGAAATTGGACGATATAATGAAGACAACATATGATGAAAATAAGAAATTACAAGTAATAAATATGACTTTGAACAATAATGCAGACAAGTGGCACAGTATCATAAAGAAGAAGTATAACAGTTATGAAGAATTCAGAAAATTATTTATAAAACAATACTGGAGTAATGCACATCAAGCATTAGTAAGAACTCAGTTAACAACTGGTAGATACGTGGATAAAGGTGGTAGTACACGAGAAAATTATATAATACAAAAATATAATAAAGCCCAGCATTTAACACCTACATTAGCAGAAGAGGAGATTATTCAACATTTGTCCAGGCATTTAGAAAGTGAGATAACGAGAGCAGTAGCTGTACAAAATATAAAAACATTAAAGGATTTCTTAGAAATAGTCCGAAATTATGACATGGCTATGAGAAGTAACAATAGGGAAGATATCAGAAGAGAGAATTTGAAATTTTCAAATTACAGTAAACGAAAATTTGAGGAAACATATCAGAATAAATTTACTTTTGGCAAAAATAATTACAATAATTATAGGTCAGGTGAGCAGAACTTCAATAATAATTATAATAGAACTTTGGACAGATGGAGGAATAATCAGTACAATAGGAACAATGAAGGAAATTATCAGAACAGGAATGATTATAATCAAAATGATAGAAAGAGATATAGGGAGTTGATTGAGGAAAGAAATCATGAGAAGTCAAGACAAGAAGAAATAAAGAATAAATATCCCTAAAGACAGTATGTAAATACTTTATTCAGAAATGTATATGATAGAGGGAGACAAATACAAGAAAATCCAATACAAGAAGCTGAGGGTTTGGAAGATTCCTCAGAGGATAAAAAAAAAACTTCAATTTTAAATGTTTTAAAGAAGAACGTCACGATTTTTAACAATATTTATGAAAATAATGGAGAATTTTTACTGGAAGAGGAGGAAGAAGAAGAACAGATTTCAAAGTTACCATTTTTAAAAGTAAATTGAATAAAATAGATTTGCTATCGGCTACTAAGAGGAAAATTTCAACAACGAACGAATGTTAAATATTAAAATAATTATTGATCAATGGGAAGGTGTTGTTAGGTTGTTTATTGTAAAAGGATTAATAGTGGACCTAGTGTTAGGAATTGACATCATTCAGCAACTAGAAATAAGTATAGACGGTGCACAAAGATGTATTCGTTTAAAGGGGTTAATTAAATCTTGGAACTGTACCAAAAGAGTCAGCCAAGAAAATAAGTGTAGCCAATTAGAGAAAATTGGAAATGAAATGAAGTATAATGAAGGTATAATTATTAATAATAGTATAATAGGTAATATTGAGAATAAATATGATATAAAGGGGGTATTGCTGAATGAATTAAAAATAGGCGAGAAGAATAAACAATTTGCAGGTGAAATATTGGAAATAATTTATAATAATAAGGAGATTATCAATGAGAAAGTAGGACAAGCTCAGAAATACATTCACAAGTTACAGGTTGATGAGGAGAAAAGTTTTTATAGCAAATCGTATCCAATACCATATAAATTACGAGAACAGGTACGGACGGAAATAAAGAAAATGGTAACAGATGGTGTCATAGAAGCTTCAAAAAGTAATTTTATAAATCCGTTGGTAGTAGTTAAGAAACGTGACGGTTCTTTGAGATTATGTTTGGATGCACGCAGAATAAATCAAATAACTAAACCACAATATGAATCTCCACAAACTATAGATGGATTATTAAGTATAATTTGGGATAAGAAGATTCTTACAAAGATGGATTTGAAGAATTCGTTTTGGCTAATACCATTACATGAAGAATCAAGAAAATATACTGGTTTTAGTATTGATGGAGAAATTTTTCAATTTAGAGTGGTACCATTTGGTCTTTCAACATCTTGTGCAGCGCTGGTAAGAGCAATGCAGAAGATATTAAACCAATTTGAGAGCTTTTGTGTGCATTACGTAGATGATATTTTATTGTTTTCTGAAAACGAACAACAACATTTAAAGCATATAGCAATTATAATTGAAACATTAAATAAAAATGGATTAAAACTTAACATATCAAAATGTGAATTTATGCAGGATAAAGTAACATATTTTGGATATGAAATCAGTAAAAATGGAGTAACTATAAATATGAAACGTCTTGAGGAAATTAAGAAGTTACCTCGTCCAACTAATTTAAAAAAATTAAGAGGGTTGTTAGGTGTTTTTAATTATTATAAAAGATTCATAAGTAATTACTCAGAGTTGACATTATCGTTAGTACAATTATTAAGAAAGGATGTTAAATGGTCATTAAATGAAGAGAGGGAAAAAGCATTGAATACTATCAAACAGAGGTTTCATGAAGGATTATTACTGAAATATCCTAATTTTAAAGAAAAGTTTATTCTTCGTACATATGCATCTGATCAAGCAATTGCAGCCGAATTAATACAAATACAAGATGGGATAGAAGTGCCAATATGTTTTATTTCAAGAATATTAAAAGGGTATGAAATTAGATATACCATAGCTGAGAAAGAAATGTTAGCCATAATATTTGCAATTAATAAACTAAAATTTTATTTAACAGGGAACAAATTTGATATTGAAACGGATAATTCAGCAATTTCGTTTTTGAAAAATAAAACTTTTCATAATGATAGGTTATACAGGTGGGCATTGTATTTACAACAATATGAATTTGATATTAAACATAGGCCAGGGAAGTTAAATGTAGTGGCAGATTTCTTAAGTAGAAAAGATGTACCTATGTATGAAAAATCAAAACAAATCTTAATAGGAATTGAGAAAATTTATAAGAAAGGAAGATTATCAAAAGAAGAGATGTTAATTATTCAGACAGCAGAAGAAATTGAAGAATTAAAAACTTTAGTATTACAAAGTCAAGATAAAAATTATAAAGGGTATCAAATTAAAGAGAATTTGTTGGTAAAGGTCTTAGAAAATAAAGAATTGATAGTTTTGAGTAAAGAAGTTATGTTAGAAATTGTTGAAGAAATTTATACAATATTTGAACATTGTGGGACAAGGAAAACTTGGTTAATTTTTAGGGAATGTTTTTATATGAAAAATGATATTAGATTAATTAAACAACTAATTCAAACTTGTCAAATTTGCCAATTTGCTAAAGAAAAGAATTTTAAAAATCAGAATTTTGTTCAAAGTATTAGAGTAAATGAACCAATGGAATTGGTAGCTATTGATTATTTATCAAACCTAGTTACAGGACAATATGGATACAAACATATTTTAATTATGGTAGATGCATTTTCTAAATTTATAAGACTATATCCAGCGAAAAACTGTAATACTAAACATGTAATTAAGTCAATTGCAAATTTTGAAGAACAAGTAGGTAAACCAAGAAAGATTTTGGCAGACAATGCAACATATTTTAGAAATGTACGAATATCAAATAATTTAGATAAAAAGGGAATAAAGATTTGTTTTTGTAGTATCAGACATCCACAAAGTAATATTGCAGAAAGGTACATTAAAGAGGTAATTAAATATTTAAGGATACTTACACATGAACATCATAATAAATGGGTACAATATTTGCCTGATGTAGAAAATTTTATAAATAATGTTCCAAATACAACGACAGAAATCAGTCCAATTACTTTATGCAAACAAATAATTCCAGCTAGACCATGGAGAAGAGAACAAAGTAATGTTGAAGTAATGCAATTGTTAGATATGGTTAGAAGAAGATTGGAAATAATTAATGACAGATATGAAAGGAATCAGAACAAGAAAATTTTAAAACGGGTGCAATTCAAACTAGGGGATTTAGTAATTGTAAAGAAACTCAGAGTAGCAAACAGGAAAGAAAAAAAATGTGCAAAACTGTTATATGCATATGAAGGACCATATAAAATATTCAATAATAACAACACTTATGAATTAGTAAATGAAAGAGATGGAAGAGTAAGAGGCAGATTTCATATATCCATGATTTATCCGTATAAAATGTAAATAGAAACATGTAAATATTTTAATATTAAGGTTGTTGTTCGTTAAATAGATTTAATGTGTTGTTTCCATAGTGAGTTGAATAAAATAAAGATTAATTGTTAATAGAATAAAATATTGAAAGTAACATGGGATACAAAATAATGCAGGAATAAAAGGGGAATGCAGAAAAGAGATTTGAACTAAAACAAGTTTATTTAAATCTTTTCCTTCATTGGGGAATTGTGTTATGATATATGAATAATCGTTACTAGTATATAAAAAAAGTTGTTTATAAAACAGTTACCAAATAAGTACTCATTAAAGGCAGTTGTAAGAAAATTTATGGAAAATTAAATATTAAAAATTAATGGGAATAACTGCAATAATTATTTATTTAATATGGTATTATGAATATTAAGATTAAAAGCAAAGAAAAACAGTTATTTAAATATTGGTAAACAAAAATAATCATCATCGATTGAAAGTGGATTTATTGCATCGAACTACAAGTGATGGGAAGTAATTTCATATTGATTATGTGAAGAATTGGATCGATACTTGGAATATGAAGTTTGAGCTGTCAGCATACCTGAAAATAATTGGAGAAAGTTAATAGTTAAAAATAACAGAAGGAGAATAACTTACCTGGACAAATAGATCGTGTGATAGCAGGATTGTGGCCTGCAGCAGTAACTAGGACGAGGTTTTGGAGGCAGATGAGTAGTTTGGAGGTGACGGGAATTGGATTGATGGTACAGGCATACAACAGGAACCAGTGGTTGTGGTGATTGGACTAGAGGAAGCGGTAGCTGCTGAAAAAAAGTGTTCTTTTCAGTAACTTACAGGGCTAAAGGTAGGAGCTGGTTGTAACGTTTGACATTGGCAGCTGCAGGAGGTTGGAGCTTGCATCAGTTCATAGGACCAAGGAAGGATTAGCTGTTGGAGGTTTTGAAGGTGTTACCTGTTCGAGGAGGCTGTTGGTGGTGAGTGTTGTGCGTAGTGAGGAAGTAAGTAACAGAAACAGGTTTGTTAAAATAAGTTTATATTGAAGTTTTGAATACTGTCAAATGTTAAAAGTAATTAACGGAAAATGAAGCAAAATTATCTAGAAAAGTCAACATATTTTAAACGTCAAATGTAAAAGCATAGTTGTCAGTACACCTTAGTGTGAAGAGTTTGAAAAGTAAATTTTGACATTCAAATATAAAGCTAATTTGAGGTTATAATATTTCATTGCAATATTAGATAGCATGCTAGATTCGATGAACCCAGCCCAATGAGATAAGAGGTCTTGATTATATTAAAAGTCATTAAAAATATAACAGAATTATTTTGAAGGCATAGTTTTCTATAAATAGGGGCTATAGCAATATATAACTGTGTTGGCCAAAATATATAAAATAAACTAAATAATGGGTGAATAGCCAAAATGATTTGTTAATAATGCTTTTCATGAACACATGCTCCAACTGCTAGTGGATATGATGCGACAACAGGGCATGGCAGTTGGAATTCTCATCGGTGAGGTTGGGCGCTCTACTAACCCAATAATTTCTATAGACGAATTGTTATACACTTCAATGTTGATGTAGAACCGATAGCAAAGGCGTCAGGGCGCCCACACAATGTCGCAACACTTTGGTTCTCAAACGCGTTTGCTACAAGGAGTTGAACGCAAAAAAAATGAACAAGGCCAATAGGTAATATATTAAAAGAGATCAGCATGTCATAGCTAGCGTTAAATATTTGGTAAGCAATATCTCGGCAGATTTTCAACTTTCCCTACAATCGATATGATATCATAACCACAAACCGTATGTAATCTACTTTCTACATTAAGGTCCAGCATTCACACGATGTATTCCGAAGTCTGGGATTCCGCTCGCCTCAAAACAATTGGGCTACAAGAGGGACGCAAGTATCTGATTTTGCAACATCTTTCCAGTTAGGTCTAGTAGTGGGGCCCTTTCTTCAGATAGAGAAGTGAAGCCACAGGAGGAAGAAGGGCATGGAACAGCTTATGTCACTTAGAGCTACTGGGATCTCTTTATTTATTTATTATTAGGACAATAAAACAATGACAAACAGAAAAACATAATACATAGTATGTTTTCTTGTTTGTCATCGACCAGGTCTAAACATGCAAAGTACCAGGTACTTTGACACCGACTGCTGTGGTTGTATAGTTAAACTTCTACTTATCATTTTGTCAAGACCTAAGAAGCTTCCCTTAGCAAGATATCTTTTACATGCTATACATCGTGGTAACGTAGGACTCACCGATTTACATCACCTTCGAATGAGGGCATTCTGTAAATGTTTTCATCCGCACTTTTTATTTTTAAAAACTTTTCCGGGATAGGGCACCGAACTCGCGAGCCTTAGATCAGTAGCCAGAATGCTTGACCACTTAGATACTATCACTGCTATAATACATACTAAATGACAAAATAATAAACCTGTATTCTCTCTATACCTATATTCTAATGATGACTCCCAAAATAGCGAGGTTACAGGCTGTGGCAACTGAGCCACAAGAACAAAATGCCAAAATGGCTGAAATAATTCGAAACGTATCAAATAAGTGCGAGGGTGGTCTACCGTTACATACCGAAGTTGACGGGTAGTCACGGGTAAATAGTGCTTTCTAAATAATATTTAATCCTGACATTAACGAATTTCATTAATGACACAACCAACACAGAGATGCTAAACTAAATTGTCGAAGGTTTCAAAGAAATTTATCCACATTCAGTAAGTTTTGTAAATCTACTACCCAGCACCAGAAGTGGAAGCAAAAAAGCCCTCCCACTGTATATTGGCAATTACTAAAAAATCAACAAAATTGTATAATTGAAAAGGGGGACTAGGCAACCCAATATCTAACAGCAAAGGAGCGGCGGTCTAACTTAAGCTGAAGACAATTCGTCAATACTAACTTAATTTAATTAATGCAAATTTTACACGTAACGTTTACCCTGGGAAAGAATTTCCTGCGGGATACTTTAGAGTGCCCGAGAGAACAGCGGAGGTCTTATAAAAATAAACAGATATACATCCAGACTGGTTTGGGAGTGTTTCAAAGAACTCAGTCACTTGGCGGAGCAGAAAACTGCGAGATGCTCTGGCTCTCAGGTTATTGCGTGATCGAAAGCAATGTAAAATTTGATGAACTCGGGGATCTGCTCTGCGAATCTCTAGAGGCATAATTCGTCGCTCTGTCAGTGATTGCATTTGCGGTCAGCATCAAACTCCATAGAGTGACTGGTCAGGGTTTAACCTTAGCAAGGTGTTTTTAAACGGGCATTGCACAAGCAGCTAAAGAGCTACCTCTTTCTAAGCAGGGCGCAGCTCAGGATCGTCACAGGGTTCCTGACAGGTTATTCGACTATTAAAGAGCACCTCTGGTATATACAGGAATTCAATGGAGATCACACATGGAGCCTTTGCAATGAGGAACCAATAACAGCAATGCATACTTTCTACAAACGTAAAGCGTTGGTAATAAAAAAAACAACGTATATTCTCACAACCCTACATGAAACCGACGGACTTTATTTGTCACATAGATACACGCCCAGTGATATAACTAAGCGACGAATGACTGTTGGGG
Source organism: Agriotes lineatus (assembly GCA_940337035.1). Classification (NCBI taxonomy): domain Eukaryota; kingdom Metazoa; phylum Arthropoda; class Insecta; order Coleoptera; family Elateridae; genus Agriotes; species Agriotes lineatus. The sequence continues at coordinate 28,954 of CALNHX010007313.1, forward strand.
TAAGTAAACTATATCCACCCAACTGCTTAAATAATTAGAGTGGAAGAGTTGATGCAGACAGGGTACTTTGTTGCCCTTGATGTGATAAATCGCACCTAAATGCGGATAAACAAAACGAATTCGTCAATGGCATAAAATGTTGAACGGAAAACTACAACATTACAGATCCTGATGAGTATGCCTAGTACGGCAGTACATAATAATGGCTAAATGCAGTACAAAATAGTCTGAAGCTACAATTCGCCCTATTGGATCTTCGGGAGGAGAGCAGATGCATTGAAGATAGCTAAAGGTCAAGTTTTACATCTACGTCACGCCAGGGAAGTAAGATAGCCAGACTCCAATAATTTCAACGTCAATGATTACAGAGTAGGTATTGCTTTAACCCAGGCATAATAGATATCTACCTCACAATAAATAATGTAGTTCGAATTTTGGCATAAATGTTTCTTAGTACTCTAGAAGCGACACTTTAGAAGTCCGCGTCTCTAGGGTGTCGGCGTCGTACCTTTTTTGTTTTGAACAAGTGTTAGGGATGAAATATTTGATGGTTTTGGGGTGCGTTATTTTTAAGTTTTAATTACGAAGTTTCCACGCCTGGAATGTTTTGAGCCTTAAAATGTAACACATTCTTAATAAATATATTTGGAGTTAAATCGCGAGTTCTTGTTTTTGGGGGAACTCGGCATAGCAGGTGCAACCGCTGAAGCGTATCGAGGAATGCATGTTTGACCGGGGGTTGAATTGGAATCGGGCTCGGTTAGAAATGAAATTAGAAATAAGGCAGAACGTTTTAGGGTGCGACAGCGGCGCGACGTGTGAGTGAAAGTGGTCTGTTTTGCGTAATTATTTCTTGGCGTAAGCGATTATATGCGAACCAATAATTAATTATAAGGTGATAAGTTGCATAATGCGAAGCAAAGCGGCGAGCGTAGCTAGGCGTAATTAGGTAGAGGATTAAATTAACTAGAGTAGAATGTACGTACTATTGTAGCTAGTTGAATGGCATTTGGTAGACTTTTTGGCAATTACAGCGTCCGGTATACGTCAGAGGTTCTTGCTTTGCTAGTCGACTATGTGATAGTCAAAGAGTTGAATCCTGGAGCTGGAGCACGAAGTCCGCCCAGTGATTCGCGGAAGCATGTGTGTTCCGCACCGAAAGCATGGAGTTCCAAATTATAAGCCCTATTAGAGCAATAGCAAGATTTACGGTAATTGCTGTACTGTGGAAGATCAGTATACTACGGTAGTTATTACCGACTCTGTACGGGTTGTAACAATAGTTAATCTAGTGGATTACTATTGGGCAGTACTAGCGAAAGGTACCGATAGCTAACCCAGCCAATGAAGGCGGCGATGAGGTGCCAAAGGGTTGAGGCTGACGGATGTAAGGCCCAGCATTGTGATGCCACTGCCAGAAGTACGGAGGGGCCAGGGGGAGGCCACCCCCGGTGAGTACAACCATTGTTGTCGATGAGATTTACAGATCAGTAAGTTTATGTTCTTTTACATTTAACTGCCTGCCTCCGCCACTGGGCCAAGGAATGGTCGAAACTGCACTGTTTGCGCCCCGTTGCCGCTTTGTGGTCATGGGTGAGTTGCATCCATCACGTTGACACATTTCAAAAGTTTCGGAAATTGAATTTTAATATAACACACATAAACTCCCGTCTAACACAAGGCAAAATGTAATTAAGAAAAGTGGTTCACAATCTAAAATTATGCCGCCATACAGAATTTGAGAAATATCGAATGAAACCGTGTTTATTAAAAGAATTTCCAAAAGTGCTTTATCTCATACTGTCATATGCATTTTCAAGGCTAAAACACGATAGAAAAAAATCCAGCAGCTGCAGGAATCATGTTCCCAAAACACCAGCCACGTGTTGTAGCGGTATATTCTTTGATAACCGAAACCGCTGTATTACAAATTAATCAAGGAGACGGACGCGCATGTGTGTAGGCAAATCGCCTAAAAATAGTACAGTCCCTTAGTCTCAGCTGCGCGTAGCTCCTTGCCTCCATATCGAGAATTTGGGTTGTCAATCAAAACGCTCATTAAGGCGTTGAAAAGGCAGTAAACGTCATTTCAGCGTTGATATATGAGCCATAAAACACACGTGTTGAGCAGAAAATCCCTTCTCTTAAGCTTGGCCAAAAATAGGTCACGCAATCACATTGCCGATTAAGCACCTGTTCCATTTTCGAGGAGTGTGTGCCAGAGGATCGTATCGTCATATGTCTCGTTAGCGGCACGTCCGGATTTTCTGTTGAAGGGATCAGCCACGTTTCCCAAGCCTTTGCTCGATTCAACATCGCTTGTTCATTCGGTTCTATCGTGCTTTCCGCATTCCCAAGCAGTTCCTGCAGCGACAAAGATTCTAGCGCGTTCCAAAGAGACACCAGCAGCATAAACCACGGCCAGGATTTTGTAGGGTACTATGTAAAATATGCATTAATATAGACGCTAATCAGTTTCGCTAAGTGAAATAGTGCCGCGGAAGCAAATTAGAGTTCCTGTTATCCATTTCTTCTATCTTATTTTTAAAATGTAAATTATTCTTTACCAATATTCTTTTCATCCAACAATTATCTACTTTTGGTATAATTATTCAATTCAAATTATTATTATTTCTTCTTAATTACCATACCATCAAACCTTTTTCTTTGTCTCTGGCTCCTTTAGGCTCAGCAACAGTTATTTGTCTTGGCAGCCCACTTTTGGGTTCTGTTCCAGGATTTAATTACCTTACTGTTGAATTATAATTCGTTTCTCTTTACTTGATCCACATTTAATAATAATACAAATTCTATTAATAACTTTCAATTAAACAAGATCGCTTAGTTGGGACTTCTCGACGGATCGTTGAAGCGAGAGGTGGTGTGGTTTTCTTGTGGAGTGAGCTTGTGGTACTTTGTGTGTTGTTATGACCGCCAGTTTTTCATAATCTCGTGGGCCATGAAGAGGCCTTTCTCCCATAGCTGGGGATTCATGTTGCAGAGCTGTACAAGTCTTCGGTCTTGCCCGTTTCGATTGTCTCGAGGGAGACTTAAGGCTGGGCATAAAGTTTTTAGCGATTTTTGTAGCAGCGGATATTAGTTCAACTAAAGTCAATAGCTCCATGTTTCCGAGGTAAATACAAAAGGAGAAAACTGCTCGCTCCTAGATGGCGCAACTCCCATTTGCTATTGAAAGCCTACTTTCACCCTTAGTCGATGTAAAAATAAAATGGTACACTCTCTTCCCTTGATTTGCAAATAACTTTTCCTAATTTAGTATGAAATATCTTTGCTTTTCAGCATTTATTTTGGTGTGGAGAAGTCCAACTTTTCCAAACAAGAACTGAAAATGAAAAATGCCGAAAAACACTCAAACACTAGACAACCAAACGTCTTCGGAAATTTTTTACGAACTGTTTATTAAAGCTTACATTGTTTTCCATAACAACCAGAGTTATTTGAATTTTAAAATTTTGACTTTTTTTACCAAAATTCTCAATTAAAGCTTCAAGAATTAATAGATACTTGCCAAATTAGGAAAAATCTTGTGTGTAATTCATTGGGAAAATCAGATTTTTCTTATCTTATTTCACAAATAGGTATTTATGATACTATTTCCAAAAAACGAGCTTCTTAAAATATTAATAAGCAATTAACCGCCGGGGCTAAAATATAAAACAATAGTCGAACCAAGAGGCAAACAATAACAATACTAAAAATGACAGTGGCCAGTGCCACCTTAGTAATACTACGACATTCATCGTACTTCTCATGTAGATATTATATACCCAAGCATAGAATTCCGCCAACATTACGACTGAATCAGAATTTCCGTCTCCGCAGGTAAACCTAGTACAATAACCATGCACGGTGGAATGCCCTAATTTTTCTGCCTAATTTCAACCAGTCAGCGGTCTGTTCCTTTGTGACATAGAAATTCTGCCATAAACAGAAGCTAGTCTTACTTAGCAATCTTTTCATCCCTTTTTTTTATTTTTTGCTTAGCGTTTAGGTAAAACAAGTAAAGCGTTCAACAATCTTCTTCAGGTAAAAAAAACATCTCTTAGGGCACGGAACCTGAATACAGGCTGTTTTTGCAATATGCGCATCCACAGAAGTACCTATGTGTCGCAATAAAATAGGGTTGCCAAATTTCGAATATAAAATCAAAGGACAAGCCAGCGTCACAGGCAATTCGCCGAAGGCGCAATTTTTTTAGGGTGCCATGCCAAAAAACTCGCTTTTGGTCTTAAAAAAATTTTTTTTTGGTGCATTAACCAAAATAATACTAATATAAGATATAGGAAAATTTAGTTTATTTTTAATATTAGTAATTTATTATACAAACGATAAACTTAAATTTTATCCACGAGTGAATCGTTTAATGTCGAGACTAAGTCGAGACGTTAATTATTCAAGAGTGGATAGCAATAACTTTATCGTCGTGTATAATAAATTTTTTTTTCTACCCTTGCTGTTAAAGTAACACTTGACCTTTTGTTTTGAGTTGATTAAAGCACACTTTAACATTTGCTATAGAAAAAATAATATGCATATCAGTAGATATAAAATCATATTAAAAAGAGAGTATTTATTAAATTAAAAGCACCAACTTCTGTCTGTCCTGTTTAACAAACACAATAACACAAATGATAATCTGGTGTGATACACGCACAAAACTTCCTTTTACAGTGATCTTATAATTAGCCAAAAATGTCATTTTTAATTTTTAAGCATTTGTCAAAAATTTTCAAAAATTACAAATTCTACAAAAACGGTACAAAATAGAGCGTTAGCTCTAGAGACAGATGTTCTCTAAAATTTTAATCTGAATTCAAAAATGTAATAATATACCGGGTGTTTTAAAATAGGAGTTAATGAAAAAAAAAATAGAAAAAAAAGGAAACCCATTTTAGAGGTATTCAACTGGAAAATCACATATCTCACAACAATACACATTAAAAATGTAATAAACATGTAAAATTTAAAAAAAATCGTTAGCGGCGTTTCTGAAAAAATAAAAAATAATAAAAATCACAAGAGTAAACACCAACTTCCGGTTATGCGATTTTCTTCAAAAGCTTGCTGTTGCACCTACATAGTACACAAAACTTATATATGAAGCTTCAACGCCATACATCTTTTCGTTTTTGAGATATTCTGTTCACAGGCACACAGACAGACCAATGAAAAAAATATGTGTTTTGGGTTCAGGGGACTCGAAAACGTGAAAATCTGTTGAAAACTCAGTTTCGAATTTTTGTGGTGAATCCAATACTTCCTTTATTGTAAAAGGAAGTAAAAATCTAACGTGAGACACTCGCCCAACTTCCTTTTACAGTCATCTTATAATTAGCCAAAAATTTGATTTTTAATTTTTAAGCATTTGTCAAAAAATTTCAAAAATTACAAATTCTACAGAAACTAGGTACAAAATAGAGCGTTAGTTGAAGAGACAAATGTTCTCTAAAATTTTAAGCTGAATTCAAAAATGTAATAATATACCGGGTCTCCTATTTAAAATAGAAGTTAATAAAAAAAGAAAACAAACAGAAGAAACCTATTTTAGTGGTATTCAACTTCAAAGTCACCTATCTCACATCAATACAGATTAAAAATGTAATAAAAATGTAGTTTGAAAAAAATCGTAAAACGGCATGTGGTTTATTTGCCTTGGCCCTACTGACCTCGGCAACTAAATCCACATTCATGATAAAAAGGTAAACTTCAGTGCCATAGTAATGTTTTTATTTTTAATATTAGTTTTTACTTTCATCCCAAAAAATCGAAATTGAACCCAAAAAACATGTTTTTCGAAAACTGTCATCAAATGTTGACATTTTCGTTAAATTCTCAGTAAGCAAAGTGATTCTTTTTTATCACTTAACAGCAAAATACTTTTATGTTCTAGAACGCAAAACTCTTTTGCGTTCTAGAACATAAAAGAAATGTCAAAAAAATTTTAATTTTTTAGGAACTTATTTGCGATTTTATTAATTAAGGAACCCACATTAGTTTTATATTAAGTAATTTAAAATTTCAATAGGTACTAATAACTATTATAAGCTATTATAAACATGACTTGTTTATGTTGTACTACATGTAAATTGAAGGTGCTGATATTGCAGTGAGTTAAATTTATACGTCACTTTGACGTTTGTTAAACAATTCAGCAGGCCGTGGTTCAAAAATTAATTGTTTATGAAATATAAAATTGTCAATTAACGTTGACAGTTACCTTATTGAATTTTTTTTTTGTTCTCATACTACTTAGTTTTATTGCAGTTTTCGAAAAATCATTGTTTGCATCTCGAATGCGAAATGCTTTTGCGTTCTCGAATGGGTATTTTCGCTAAATCTCGGCAAAATAACTTCCATTCTCGAACGCAAAAGTAGCATTTCGCATTCTAGATACAAAAATATCCATTTTTTTCATTGGTCTGTCTGTGTGTCTGTGAACAGAAGATCTCAAAAACGAAAAGAGGTATGGTGTTGAAACTTCATATAAAAGTTTTGTGTACTATGTAGGTGCGACAGCAAGCTTTTGAAGAAAATCGCATAACCGGAAGTTGGTGTTTACTCTTGTGATTTTTTATTTTTTTTTATTTTTTCAAAAACGGCTTTAACGATTTTTTAAAAACTTTACATTTTTATTAAATTTTTAATGTGTATTGATGTGAGATAGATGATTTTCCAATTGAATACTTCTAAAATGCGTTTCTTTTTTATTAGCTACTATTTTAAATAGAACACCAGGTATATTATTACATTTTTGAATTCAGCTTAAAATTCTAGAGAAAATTTGTCTCTTCAACTAACGCTCTATAATTTAGAATATCAGTTATTGAATCCGTGGGGTTTGTAACTGCAGCGTTTGATCACATTTGATAGACATTGCTGATTATCCTGCACAATTTCACGTCCACGCAGCAGTTTTCTTTGCGAGATGAGTTAGTGGCTCAGCTATCTACAATGGCATAATCTTCTACAAACTTTCGAAGACAGCTTGTTAGTCCCATAAGTTGATGGACTTGATGAGCATCCGTTGTAGGTGTAACAGCGCGGACTGCTTCTGTTTTGATGTAACCAGGTCGTATTCCCATGGGAAAACTTCAAACCCTAAGTGGCTGATTGTTGATGTTAGAAAACAACACTTCCACTTTTCAAGATTCAATGTGAGGCATTCTTCCTGAGCAGTTTCAGGACTATTTCTTTTTCTAAATTTTCGATGTCTCGGGAATCCACCTTGTTGTGATACTGATGTCATTGCGATAAACTGCAGCTACCTCTCGTGCAGGAACCAAAACTTTGCTGATTAATCCTTGGAATAGAGATGCGACTTTGAAGGACCAAGTAGCAAACGCCTGTAATCGTAATGACCATCTGGTGATACGAAAGCTGCCACTGATTTTGGAAGATTTCTCGGTTGGTATTTAGTGATACCCGCTCGTTAGGTCTAAGCTGGTGGGGTAAACACAACTTGACAAACGATATATTTGGACATATACTATCGGTAATGGGCTTTGACAGTGATACGATTCAGCTTTCGAGTTTAATAAATCTCCTGTCTCTCCCATTTTTCTTCTTAACCAATAATATTTAAGAGACATACGCCGATTGGGATTTAAGAATTATGTAAGTTTCGAATAACTTGCCAATAATTATCCCAGCTGTCTCAGTTCGATAAACTTTTTCGATTGTTCAAAATACTTTGGGTTCGTGTTACCATCATGTAGATATACTGCTTTATTTTGCTTCGTTGCTCATTGAGAGGGATAACGGTATGAAGAGTAAGTTCCATTACATCGCTAAACAGGTTGTTCTGAATATCCAACACACAAGGGGTTGTCTTTTTGAACATACCCTTGCTGATGGCAACGGAAACACTAGAGTGTATCTTATGGTGCCCTTGGACTAAACGAGTTTCTTGTAAGAACATCTTCTTTTGGGAAAAAGAACGATGCTGTTCGAGCATTAGACTGCAGGTTGTTAAGTGTTTAAGAATATCCACTAGTTCAGCGAAATCTTCTGCTCGCGCGGCTACTTGCATATGGCTTTCCAAATATGTACCACCAAGGATGCAATGTGCTGGTAGTAGTCGTGGTAGTAGCGCACACAACCTTCATTCAATCTCTCCTTGGACTTTAACCCTTTTTTTTTGTTGTTGCTGTGTTAACAAATATCCGTGGCGATAGGAGGCTTTAGTTAAGTTTTCCTTCTACTGGCACCAGCTAACATTAATACTTGGCAAACCATCGTACTGAGTTTTTGCAATACCCTTTAGACGGGCAATCGTGTGATTAGCCATTGTTTAAATTTTGTCCATTGATACCTTCGCCTGAGCTTTTCTATTTGTTTACGCCAGCGATCGACAGCGAGTCTATCGTATCCTGAACGCAATTTAGCAACAGCTTAAGTTCCATAAGGTTGTGGCGGTTTAGCAACACGGGTTAAAACACTGATAATTCAATAAGTTGAGTGAGGTTATTAAACAATCTCTTTGAGTTCCGATTTCTACGAGCTGGCGTTAGACAACTCGATCAGGTATGGGAATTGATAGTCGCTCATCTTCAGACGATTATGCAGACAAATCTCGTAAGATACATCCATACATCGTCCTCTAGTATGACCAACCAATGCAGCTGTATACGTCATAATAAAACCTTCAATGGTATTATTATTTAGTAAAATGATTTATTAATTCGGGCTCTATATTTTTTTCTGGGATACGGGATGATAGTACTTACGAGAGTCTTGCAGCTCACGCAATACCCGCAAGTATGGTAATAACTCAATAACAAAGCTATCCATCATTTAATGCACCAATATCAACAATAACACAGCATCTAATTCAGCTGCATAATCAAACCACTGACGATCTTCACTACCAGACTAGTAACAATAATGTCTATTACGGACCTTACCCCTTTCTAGTGATCCACATGATTACAAGTAACCCTTCAAATCAGTGCTTGCATTCCAATAAACCATCCCCGGTATCAGGTTTCCTATTCGGCAAACCAGATGTGCACCGATAGGTACCTGCCCAAGCTATGTTTACCCGGGCGACCGGCCTTTGAAATCACTTTCGGTTCGGGTTTAATGGATTCTTAAAAATAATTAGAATGCAATATATCTTTCAGCTGTTGATTTGGTCAAGGGCCTATAATCATGAAATAATTGAGATGCTGTAGTATTTACAAACCCAAATAAAAGGGGTACAAAGTAAATACTACAACCGCTTGATATAGCCATTTCCACATATAAATTTTTCTGCTACTTGTTAATTTAGTGGTAGCATTCCACACATTGTTCTAATCGCAATTGTTCTACTATGGGTACAGTTATTGTAATTGAATTAATTGCCAGTTACAGTGGCGTAACGGTTCATGAACTAATTTTCAATTAAACTGACCCCACTATAATAAGAAATGAAATAATTGGTATTCAATTATTCATTTACGAAAAATTGTATTTCGGTAGTTATTCCTACAACCTCTGGGGGTGTGATTCAACCCCACATCGCCCCCCATAAATATGCCACTGGCCAGCTATAATTTACATCTGCTAGTGACTAATAAAATTTATCAACGCTTGAAATAAATTCGAACAAGCTGAATGAATTTACGAGATAAATTCACACAAGCTGAACGAACCTACTTTTACTAATACAGTAGCTTTATAGTAACAGTGATTTTGTAAATTATATTCCCACATTAATAATTTCTTACTGACAAATTCGAGTTATTAGGTGTTTTTGCAGTGTAAACACATATTTGCCTGCAACGTTATCAACACTGACGGTAAATAAAATTGATCAACAACCCTCACAGGGTTTAGAATTGTACAAGACCTTTTTGCCAGGTTTTGAGCCCCCTTTCACAGAGATGCCATTCACCTATTACCAGGTGGTTGGACGTACATATGATTACGCAATTTTATTTAAGTAGCGACCTGTTACGGAGCACATCCGCACACACCACAAGCAAATACTCCAAGCACACAAATATACGCAAATGCGAATTATTAATTTCTTATAATTATCTAAATCGCTCAATATCGATATTACACACACCACATTTAATCTGCACTGTTTGCTATATCCCACTTCTGATTGTTAGACGGGAGGTTATGTGTGTTATATTAAAATTCAATTTCCGAAACTTTTGAAATGTGTCAACGTGATGGATGCAACTCACCCATGACCACAAAGCGGCAACGGGGCGCAAACAGTGCAGGTTCGACCATTCCTTGGCCCAGTGGCGGAGGCAGGCAGTTAAATGTAAAAGAACATAAACTTACTGATCTGTAAATCTCATCGACAACAATGGTTGTACTCACCGGGGGTGGCCTCCCCCTGGCCCCTCCGTACTTCTGGCAGTGGCATCACAATGCTGGGCCTTACATCCGTCAGCCTCAACCCTTTGGCACCTCATCGCCGCCTTCATTGGCTGGGTTAGCTATCGGTACCTTTCGCTAGTACTGCCCAATAGTAATCCACTAGATTAACTATTGTTACAACCCGTACAGAGTCGGTAATAACTACCGTAGTATACTGATCTTCCACAGTACAGCAATTACCGTAAATCTTGCTATTGCTCTAATGGGGCTTATAATTTGGAACTCCATGCTTCCGGTGCGGAACACACATGCTTCCGCGAATCACTGGGCGGACTTCGTGCTCCAGCTCCAGGATTCAACTCTTTGACTATCACATAGTCGACTAGCAAAGCAAGAACCTCTGACGTATACCGGACGCTGTAATTGCCAAAAAGTCTACCAAATGCCATTCAACTAGCTACAATAGTACGTACATTCTACTCTAGTTAATTTAATCCTCTACCTAATTACGCCTAGCTACGCTCGCCGCTTTGCCTCGCATTATGCAACTTATCACCTTATAATTAATTATTGGTTCGCATATAATCGCTTACGCCAAGAAATAATTACGCAAAACAGACCACTTTCACTCACACGTCGCGCCGCTGTCGCACCCTAAAACGTTCTGCCTTATTTCTAATTTCATTTCTAACCGAGCCCGATTCCAATTCAACCCCCGGTCAAACATGCATTCCTCGATACGCTTCAGCGGTTGCACCTGCTATGCCGAGTTCCCCCAAAAACAAGAACTCGCGATTTAACGCCAAATATATTTATTAAGAATGTGTTACATTTTAAGGCTCAAAACATTCCAGGCGTGGAAACTTCGTAATTAAAATTTAAAAATAACGCACCCCAAAACCATCAAATATTTCATCCCTAACACTTGTTCAAAACAAAAAAGGTACGACGCCGACACCCTAGAGACGCGGACTTCTAAAGTGTCGCTTCTAGAGTACTAAGAAACATTTATGCCAAAATTCGAACTACATTATTTATTGTGAGGTAGATATCTATTATGCCTGGGTTAAAGCAATACCTACTCTGTAATCATTGACGTTGAAATTATTGGAGTCTGGCTATCTTACTTCCCTGGCGTGACGTAGATGTAAAACTTGACCTTTAGCTATCTTCAATGCATCTGCTCTCCTCCCGAAGATCCAATAGGGCGAATTGTAGCTTCAGACTATTTTGTACTGCATTTAGCCATTATTATGTACTGCCGTACTAGGCATACTCATCAGGATCTGTAATGTTGTCGTTTCCCGTTCAACATCTTATGCCATTGACGAATTCGTTTTGTTTATCCGCATTTAGGTGCGATTTATCACATCAAGGGCAACAAAGTACCCTGTCTGCATCAACTCTTCCACTCTAATTATTTAAGCAGTTGGGTGGATATAGTTTACTTACCCCAACAGTCATTCGTCGCTTAGTTATATCACTGGGCGTGTATCTATGTGACAAATAAAGTCCGTCGGTTTCATGTAGGGTTGTGAGAATATAAGTTGTTTTTTTTATTACCAACGCTTTACGTTTGTAGAAAGTATGCATTGCTGTTATTGGTTCCTCATTGCAAAGGCTCCATGTGTGATCTCCATTGAATTCCTGTATATACCAGAGGTGCTCTTTAATAGTCGAATAACCTGTCAGGAACCCTGTAATGATCCTGAGCTGCGCCCTGCTTAGAAAGAGGTAGCTCTTTAGCTGCTTGTGCAATGCCCGTTTAAAAACACCTTGCTAAGGTTAAACCCTGACCAGTCACTCTATGAAGTTTGATGCTGACCGCAAATGCAATCACTGACAGAGCGACGAATTATGCCTCTAGAGATTCGCAGAGCAGATCCCCGAGTTCATCAAATTTTACGTAGCTTTCGATCACGCAATAACCTGAGAGCCAGAGCATCTCGCAGTTTTCTGCTCCGCCAAGTGACTGAGTTCTTTGAAACATTCCCAAACCAGTCTGGATGTATATCTGTTTATTTTTATAAGACCTCCGCTGTTCTCTCGGGCACTTTAAAGTATCCCGCAGGAAATTCTTTCCCAGGGTAAACGTTACGTCTAAAATTTGCATTAATTAAATTAAGTTAGTATTGACGAATTGTCTTCAGCTTAAGTTAGACCGCCGCTCCTTTGCTGTTAGATATTGGGTTGCCTAGTCCCCCTTTTCAATTATATAATTTTGTTGATTTTTTAGTAATTGCCAATATACAGTGGGAGGGCTTTTTTGCTTCCACTTCTGGTGCTGGGTAGTAGATTTACAAAACTTACTGAATGTGGATAAATTTCTTTGAAACCTTCGACAATTTAGTTTAGCATCTCTGTGTTGGTTGTGTCATTAATGAAATTTGTTAATGTCAGGATTAAATATTATTTAGAAAGCACTATTTACCCGTGACTACCCGTCAACTTCGGTATGTAACGGTAGACCACCCTCGCACTTATTTGATATGTTTCGAATTATTTCAGCCATTTTGGCATTTTGTTCTTGTGGCTCAGTTGCCACAGCCTGCAACCTCGCTATTTTGGGAGTCATCATTAGAATATAGGTATAGAGAGAATACAGGTTTATTATTTTGTAATTTAGTATGTATTATAGCAGTGATAGTATCTAAGTGGTCAAGCATTCTGACTACTGATCTAAGGCTCGCAAGTTCGGTGCCCGATCCCGGAAAAGTTTTTAAAAATAAAAAGTGCGGATGAAAACATTTACAGAATGCCCTCATTCAAAGGTGATGTAAATCGGTGAGTCCTACGTTACCACGATGTATAGCATGTAAAAGATATCTTGCTAAGGGAAGCTTCTTAGGTCTTGACAAAATGATAAGTAGAAGTTTAACTATACAACCACAGCAGTCGGTGTCAAAGTACCTGGTACTTTGCATGTTTAGACCTGGTCGATGACAAACAAGAAAACATACTATGTATTATGTTTTTCTGTTTGTCATTGTTTTATTGTCCTAATAATAAATAAATAAAGAGATCCCAGTAGCTCTAAGTGACATAAACTGTTCCATGCCCTTCTTCCTCCTGTGGCTTTACTTCTCTATCTGAAGAAAGGGCCCCACTACTAGACCTAACTGGAAAGATGTTGCAAAATCAGATACTTGCGTCCCTCTTGTAGCCCAATTGTTTTGAGGCGAGCGGAATCCCAGACTTCGGAATACATCGTGTGAATGCTGGACCTTAATGTAGAAAGTAGATTACATACGGTTTGTGGTTATGATATCATATCGATTGTAGGGAAAGTTGAAAATCTGCCGAGATATTGCTTACCAAATATTTAACGCTAGCTAAGACATGCTGATCTCTTTTAATATATTACCTATTGGCCTTGTTCATTGTTTTTGCGTTCAACTCCTTGTAGCAAACGCGTTTGAGAACCAAAGTGTTGCGATAATAGACATTGTGTGGGCGCCCTGACGCCTTTGCTATCGGTTCTACATCAACATTGAAGTGTATAACAATTCGTCTATAGAAATTATTGGGTTAGTAGAGCGCCCAACCTCACCGATGAGAATTCCAACTGCCATGACCTGTTGTCGCATCATATCCACTAGCAGTTGGAGCATGTGTTCATGAAAAGCATTATTAACAAATCATTTTGGCTATTCACCCATTATTTAGTTTATTTTATATATTTTGGCCAACACAGTTATATATTGCTATAGCCCCTATTTATAGGAAACTATGCCTTCAAAATAATTCTGTTATATTTTTAATGACTTTTAATATAATCAAGACCTCTTATATCATTGGGCTGGGTTCATCGAATCTAGCATGCTATCTAATATTGCAATGAAATATTATAACCTCAAATTAGCTTTATATTTGAATGTCAAAATTTACTTTTCAAACTCTTCACACTAAGGTGTACTGACAACTATGCTTTTACATTTGACGTTTAAAATTTGTTGACTTTTCTAGATAATTTTGCTTCATTTTCCGTTAATTACTTTCAACATTTGACAGTATTCAAAACTTCAATATAAACTTATTTTAACAAACCTGTTTCTGTTACTTACGTCCTCACTACGCACAACACTCACCACCAACAGCCTTCTCGAACAGGTAACACCTTCAAAACCTCCAACAGCTAATCCTTCCTTGGTCCTATGAACTGATGCAAGCTCCAACCTCCTGCAGCTGCCAATGTCAAACGTTACAACCAGCTCCTACCTTTAGCCCTGTAAGTTACTGAAAAGAACACTTTTTTTCAGCAGCTACCGCTTCCCCTAGTCCAATCACCACAACCACTGGTTCCTGTTGTATGCCTGTACCATCAATCCAATTCTCGTCACTATTCTGCTCGCTCGCTCACCTCCAAACTACTCATCTGCCTCCAAAACCTCGTCCTAGTTACTCCTGCAGACCACAATCCTGCTATCACACGATCTATTTGTCCAGGTAAGTTATTCTCCTTCTGTTATTTTTAACTATCAACTTTGTCCAATTATTTTCAGGTATGCTGACAGCTCAAACTTCATATTCCAAGTATCGATCCAATTCTTCACATAATCAATATGAAATTACTTCCCATCACTTGTAGTTCGATGCAATAAATCCACTTTCAATCGATGATGATTATTTTTGTTTACCAATATTTCAATAACTGTTTTTCTTTGCTTTTAATCTTAATATTCATAATACCATATTAAATAAATAATTATTGCAGTTATTCCCATTAATTTTTAATATTTAATTTTCCATAAATTTTCTTACAACTGCCTTTAATGAGTACTTATTTGGTAACTGTTTTATAAACAACTTTTTTTATATACTAGTAACGATTATTTATGCACACTATTTAATTAATTTAAAATAATACTACCAATACATAATTTTCTTAACAAACACAATTGTCGATGTAACCTTAGTTTGAATTTTTTTATTTCGTTAATTATTTATTTCAATGCATTCAAATCAGCCTACCAGTATTTTATGAATCCCAATGGATAATGCAATCAAAGTTGATCTTCATCAATTAATATAAAAAAATTTTTTTTATCTATTTAGACTCAATTTCTGTAACTGTTCAAATTTACTCGTTCAATTGTCAACATTTCTTTATTATAATCTCTGTCCATATCATGTATCATTACAATATATACATAAACCGTTTCACATGCAATCTTGGAGACTGTCCCTTTTTGAAAATTTTATTTTCTTAATATTTTGAGGTGAATGTTGTAGTCTAGATAAACATTGGGCTTTATTTTTTTATGGAAAACGTTATCTCGTTTCCTACTTATAGCAACAACAGTAGGCCATTTGGTTTAGACCTCTTCCAAGCAGTGCTCAGATTCTAGATGGCAAAACTCTGTTACACCACAATACAATTCCTGACTCACAGTGCTTTGTTTTTGTACAAATGTGTGGCATATTTATATATAATTTTCGTAGAGGCGTTCAACATCTAGCAAGTAGCTGCACCTTATTCCAAATAAGTTTTCTCCGGCTTCCGACACAGATTTTGAGTCGTCCGGATACCACATTGAACTGCCAGAAGGCCATCTCTATTACGTTTCTATTTGGTTACTCAGAACCCTCAGTAACCTATTCTTGGCGAGGTTCTATGGCAGAAGAGAGACGACTCCTCCTGTGGGTACACACCTTGCAGTCTGTTCACCTGTAGCAGGTTTCTTCCAGCTTCAGATGTCTGTTGCCTGTGGCAATAGAATTAAAGTATGTGCCCATCGATCAGTTTCTGACATATTGGGTACACTGCTTACAAAAATAAATTAAATTGGTACACATGTTGGTCGTCTCTCGCAGTTTTTGATACTTTAGCAATAGAATTTCTAAATACTTTCCAGTTGCTCTTTATACACTTTAAAAGGAGTGGGGCAACCAATTTTTGCATTTATAAATAATGAAGACTTTGTGCTTCAAGCGGAAGAAGCAACAACATTCCAGGAGGTATTCAGATTTTAATCTATCTAATTGCAAAACACAATTTTACTTTGTAGAATTTGTAATTTTTGAAATTTTTGAAAAATGCTTAAAAATAAAAAATCAAATTTTTGGCTAATTATAAGATCACTGTGAAAGGAAGTTGTGTTAGTGTATCACACCGGTTTTTTTTAAATTGTTTGGTTTTAAAGAACATTTACCGTTCTTTAACACCTTACTAAAGGACTCCTGAAAATAAGAATAAAAGTCTGTATGAACATTGGTCCGAAAATGCTTCCCAAGGGAGATACGTCCCTTATAAGGACGGCCTGAAAAACATTTATTTATTTTAATAATATCAAATTAACCCATGAATATTTTATTTTCAAATTTTTATAATACGTATAGTTTAGTAATAGCCAAAATTTTTTGCACTTAAGTAAAGGTAAATAATTCCAGCGGCGGAGAATTAGGGAGTGCGCCCATTTTTTCCTCATTTTTGTTTTGATAGGTACTCTAGGCGCACGAATTTAAATCGCCGCGAGAGTCATATCTAAAAATATGGAGGCTCGAAAACTGCAAGCAATCGAAACCGCCGGGTGTTACGTGCAAGGCTGCAAGGTGAAAGACGACACTCGCCCGTTAACTCGTCTGAAGGTCGATAAAATCGATAAAGCGCATAGAATCGAGTGAGACAGAGCGAAAGCGAGCGAGAGAGAGCGATGCGATAAGCTCGCTGCCACGCTATACCACTATAGTGACAATGAAACTCGAAATTTGAGCAAAATATACTTCAGATTTTTTCTGTCAAATTAACAATTCACAATTTTGACCTGAAAGAAGATGATACTGAATACTGAAGCATTTATTTTTATTTGAAAACATTTTGCATAAGTGTAGCCGGTTTTGAATTATTTGGTAAAAACTGTTGTTCGCAACCTTTTACTTAAATCCAATCACTGTTGTCTTTAAACACACGTCCATCATATTCTAAAATCGGCAGCTATATTAGAATTAGAACTACTATTAAATTTAATAAAGGTTTAAATTCTTTCAGTGGGCAAGTCAGTGTTTTCCGTTTTTTGAACTGTGGCCTAAAGGCGGCGCGACGCTATACCATCTGCCAGACGATGGTCGAACTAAAATATAGTCGCGACAACAACCAAACAGTAATTTGGATAAAATTTGTAACAATTTCACCCGACTTTTATTACAACGTGCAAATTAAAATAAACAAAGTATCGATTTAATTTATGTGTGCTTACGAAACTGCTATGGTGTACCTACGAGTTGACACCTTTAAATATCGATAGATATTGCTTGTTTCTAAAAAATTAATTGTTAAACTTTGACTTTATTTTGCGCCTGATTAGATCGGATTTGAAGCATATTTATGATTTTTTTTTTACTTTATTTCAGTCGTTTTCATAAAAACAAAATACATCACAATAAAGAACCAATCCTGAATATTAATTTGACGAATTTTATTTTTAAGATAACACAACCACAATTATTTGTAGCTCGTATAGCTTTAGCCTTGCAAAATCCATCATTTATAGGCAACCAAACATACTTCTTGCCCAACCTTAATGCAGACCTTGCCACGTTGTTGAATTATCCTCAAGTGCCGCTCGACTCCCACGCCTCCGCAGTACGTTCGTTGCATTTGGTGAGCCCACTAGCCGTCGTGGCGCCATCGCTCGGCGGACCCATTCAGATAGTGTGTGTAATTAGCATTAATAATTAAATTTATTCCGCTGGTCAGGCCTAATTTATCTGTATTTACTTGCTAATGCAGTGCCGCTTGGTCGATGCCATTGATAATAAAATTTATGTAACTGTTCAGGCTTAATTTATATGATAATTTGCTGATTTATAACGGCCTACAAAGGCCTATTGTAAAACTAAATCTATTCAGTTGTTCGCGCATAATTGGTGCGTTCTTTGTAGAAACATTACCAGCGTCGCTGAATCCGCGGTGAACTAATTTCATGTGTTTGTTTAATTATAATTAGAGTTAAAGCGTCTCCCAGCTGGGCTATATAGTTTAGTTCATACATGTGTGAGACCAATGGAATGAGTCTCTGCACGCCCACCTTTAAATTACCGTGTAAAGATAAATGTACGGCGAAGCCTGAGTGTTTAAGTCTCACAGTTAAGTTGGCGATGATTGCCGTTGCAGCGTCGAGGTTTGTGAGGCCGAGCACTCGTATCACACCCCGTTTGGCTTTCAAGGTTCGGTTAAGCGTGGGTTTCTCTGATTGAAACTTGTGGCGCCCATTTCTTTTGCAACACCCTATATGTATACAGTTACGCTTGCCCTGTGGTGTACCGTCTCTAGGACCAAACCCATTTCCCTGTACATATCAAGCCGTTGCCTTTTAGCCTGTTTGGTGAGATTTCCAGGGTAAGTGTCGACGTCTCCCGGTTTTGAGTAAGAATTTGGCACTCCCTCACTCGTGAGTGTCGTTAAATCAGTTTGATACTGCAACAATATATATATATATATATATATATATATATATATATATATATATATAGAATTCGTAATGCGCTTAGTTCTAGACAAATAGAATGGAAGAATCAAGATCGGGATTCTCCAATCTTGGTCATGAAGATGAAGGAGAACTTCTCGAATTACTAAATCTACTTGAAAATACTAGTGCAGAATTTAGTCTTAATATAAATTATAGCAAAACCAAAATCATGATAGTTGATCGCCAAGATGAGAATAGAAGGCTACTGCGAAGTTGTGGAACAGTTACCTTGGTGCCACCTTGGTTCCACCATGCACAAATCTGGCAGCTGTAAACCTGAAATCCGAAGATGTGTTCAGTTTTCAAAAATCGAAATGACGCAACTAGCAAAGTTATGAAAAGATAAAAACCTTACAAAAACCATGGTTTCCAGCTGGTAAAACATTGGTGTTTCCTGTCTTTTCCTACGGCTCAGAG
Source organism: Agriotes lineatus (assembly GCA_940337035.1). NCBI lineage: Eukaryota > Metazoa > Arthropoda > Insecta > Coleoptera > Elateridae > Agriotes > Agriotes lineatus. Next base: position 48,180 of record CALNHX010007313.1, read on the forward strand.
AAATAGGTAATACATACTGCTGATAGAATACGCATAGACGCCTTTGAGATGTGGTGTTGGCTTAGGATGCTTCGGGTACTTTGGACAGCTAGAAGGACCAATACCTCAATTTTAAATGAAATGCGTTGACAACAGTCTTTTCTGACATATGGCCGGATCTTGAAATTTTTTGGTCACGTCAATAGGAATGAGAACATAAAGAAGAAGAAAAGAAAAATCAACAGGAAAGCGTAGACGCGGACGTTCGCCGAGCAGATGAACATATATGATTTCCAAGGACACTAACTTGCGGTTCGAAAACAACTCGCGAAACAAACAATCGGCTAGGATGGTGACGTATTAAACACAGAGTCGTCTATAACATGGACGAAGAGTGACGTCTCGTAATCACTACACATCGCTCACGATGTTAGACTAAGAAGAAGAGAATAGCCAACATACATAGAGGATATGCACTTCAAGAAGAAGAAGAATAACTAGCGTTTTCTACTACAGACGCTATATGTCTAACTGTGTAAAAAATGCAACGGATAGAAAAACTTGTAAAATCAGAACTTTTACACAACTCATTGGTATATTAATCGCAGCTTTTGGCTGGGTTTATTTGCAAAAATTTGAAAGGCAAACGTTTTTGACATTGCAACAGTGTAATAATGATTTTGACAGCCACTTGGTTATCCCCCAAGAATTATCAGCCGACTGTGATTGGTGGATAAGAAATATACAATTTAAATTCATCCTAGAAACTTTTACAGATGCGGCTTCAACGAGGTGTAGTATTTTTTGTGGAGGTCGAAAGCCTCATGGCTTTTGGAACCAAACCGAGAAAGAGCAACACATTAATTATTTAGAGCTATTAGCAGCGGTACTTGGCTTAAAATGCTGTGCTAAAGATTGTACAAATGTGAGATTTTACTTAAGATTTACAACACATTATCATCTCTTACATAAATAGATAGAGGGTGTACAGTTTCCTAAGTTAAGTTACTTGGCTAGGAAGTGCAACTGTTGCATATTTGTTGTTAACTTTTTCTGTAAATCATTTGGCTTTAAGTAGATTTGAAAGCGAATCTTTTTAGCTTTGCACGAGTGCAGTTCTTTACAAAAAAAAGCTACTCGTAGCCACGACTGAAGCAAACAAACTAAGAGAGATCTCATTGCTAGCTGGAAATAAGAGAGGGTAAAGGTAATTTATAAAAGTAGAGAGTTATAAGGAAATTCCGTGTTGCAAGAGAAAAACTCGAATGTTTATACAAAAAGTTCTGAACTATGTGGCGACAGTGTTGCACCTAACGGTTTTCAGAGCAGCGAAAGCTCAGGTATGCTTACAGGCGAAAAGTGGAATTGGAACAGTTAAAACTATTGACGCTGAGTCGACTCTACCGAATTAAATAACTACTTGGACAGCATTAGTCGTTACTAAAAAAAAAAACCTTCGGCCTTCCCAAATCATTTGTAATATCGAAATAGACGACTATTACAGACATTGTAAAGTGAGTTAAAAAAGAAGTAAGATTAAGTGTCAGGAGTAGGCTAACGGTGGCCTAATGAAATAGTAAAACATGTTAAACGACAGAAAAGAGGTAATACCGAAGACATCATAAGAGACGGTAGAAAAATTATGTACTACTTTTGGAAACTGAAGAAACTTTTAAATTCAAAGACTGCGTGAATTCTTAGGAGGAAATGCCGCGTTGGCGTGTGAAGTATTGGAATTCAAATCCTGTACATCTAGTTTCTTTAATTGAGTACTAGATCTTATGAGCTCTACGTAGTAGGTTTATTATATGAACAAGAGAATTGACAAGAAGATAAAACAGAAGGATTGTTTCAAAAATGTATAATATACATTGTATATTATACAGTTTGAGGTAGCGATCCTTCCGTTGATGTCATTTGCATATGGACAACCTACGGTAATGATTTAAAATATTATTTTCTTTAAGTTAAGGACCATAAATTATAATAACGTTACATCTCGATGATTAAACAATTGGAATCATTCAATTAATTCATCTCATTTATAATAAAAATTAATTTTTTTCTCAAAACGCTTTGTTTCTGCTGCTTGAAGCACAAGGAGTCCTTTATTTGCGAATGCAAAAATTAGTTGTGTTTTGTACTTTCAAGTATATGTGTCACGATCCAATAAGATACCCAACGCCAGAATCTGCAACAGATGATCAATGCCAAGTTAAATCCTTTATTCTTGTAAAAATGCTGTAATTCTATCACCACAGCCAGCAGAAATCTGGGGCTGTAGGAAATTTTCCGCAAACTGATAGACTTTATACTAAGAGGTAGGGTGGCGTACCCGTCGCTACTGGACTACACCTTAACATCGGATGACAGGGGATGCCTATTGGAAGGAGTTCTGTCTCATCTGTTGTGGAGCTTTGTCATGGACCAGCTACGAGGTAAAGTCTCGATTTACTAAGAGATACCAAAATATTGTGAGCAGAAGGAATGTCTTCGTCACCGCTATGACCGAACGGAACCTCCACATATAGGTGCACAATTGTACTGCGTTTGAATCTAATTACATACAATATTAGTCTCAGTTCACTGTCGAGTACGGGCAAATCTACATCCGAGAATACTTGCTTTGGCTGCAAACACAGCGGCGTAACAACCAATCGCCAACCTGTCCACGTTCTGATACAACCTCCCTTTAGGCTTAGGTCCGGAAGGATCGCATTAGAAAATTACTTCTGTCAAAACTGTCCTGGACCCTGGAACAAATAGTTTATTCTATCGAGGAACCGCCAAAATGCCTCCAAAACGCGCACCAATCCACAGCGGCAGCTGCCGATACTAATTACGAAACCGGAATTCTTCAATCAGCACTTGAAGTGGGTGATCTCTACCATATTTTGTGAAACGGTTGAAACGTTCATTGCGTGGCAAAGTGCGTTCTAGCGCCTTGGGTGAGCTTTGTGCCTACGCGGCGTAGTCTGTCAGCACGAAGGTATCATTTTAAGCAACTGTCGGGGTGATTTAATATTATTGTTCGAACACCCAGCGCTATGGCGTCTGTACAATAGCCTAGTAGCATAAACGCCACTTAAAAACAGCTGTCGGAGTATGAGTAAATCGTAGTTAATACAAATATGTAGTAGAAACAGCTTTTTGGATATTACTCGATAGTGTTCTTTATGTAAAAGCAAAATAAGAACAGCTATTCGAGTCGTGGTTTAGTATTTAGGTCTCATAGTAATTCGCGTGGTCTGTTACAGGAATGGTATGATTTTTGCCAATATTTGTGTAAATAAATTGGGTTTCAAAGCTAACATTTTCAACTCATTAATCAATAAATTCATGTGTAAAAACAATATAAAAGCCATTGGCATGGCAAGATCGACTGCTACATCTATATAGACTGTACAACAGGTGGTGGTAAAATTGTGTATTTTTATTGGAAACTCAAACTAACGTATTCAAAAATTTAGTGAATCCTGAACAAAATGCCATGTTGGCATCCTAAGTACTGGAAATGAGTTTTGCCAATTTTGATTTATTAATCGAATACTAAATCACATGAGCTGTATATGTGATAGATTTATAACATGGATAAGAGAAGACAAATTATTTAAAAACGTCTATACAATTTTTCTCAGAGATCTTTTTTCCGACGTCATATGCGTTGGAGCGGGCTTGGATTGCCTTTCGTGTATGTTTAGAATAGCATTTCAATATACAGCCGATTTTTACATTTGTATTCATTGTTGTTTGTAGTTTTATATAATAGATTTAGTTAAATTTAAAAACGAGGCAACGAATTTATACATTCGCCCGGCATCGATCTGTGATCGCATCTCGCCCTTCAACACTAATCCGCATACCAGAAAAAAAAAATTTCGCTTGGAAAGCATAAGTCGGTATTGGTAGATCGCTGACGCTGATCATGAGAAGTGGTTTCGTTCGCGGGCTCAAGGGCGTCGACGAAGCGAGCTGATTTTTTGGTGGCTAAGTAAAAGCGAAAGCCCTGCGTTTTCTAGGGAACTACAAACAAGTAGAGGCGTTTTTGAGCTCGGTGTGAAAAGTCGGTTTGTTTGCAAACACAGTTGAACCCAAGTTAATTAGTTTTGAAACTGAACCCATCGACAACCGAAAGAGAAGTGTTTATAAGTCCTGAGACGCAACAACTAGATACAGAGTCAAAATAATAGTATTTGAGCTTTACAGTGGGAGTTCTGTAGACAGTGCAATTTGCCAAACCGAAGCCAGGAAATGAACAGAGGAATCGTACACGGTTAGGTAGCGCAATTAGGCAAACATAACCGCGGCGACGTATGCGCAGCAGACTGGCAGCTTGAGAAGTCATAAAAAGATCTTCCGGCTGGGTGAATTAATCAGTATTAGTACAATTGCGGAGTAGGAGAAGCGTTTCACCCGTATATTTAGTTTTTGATAATACAATTGCGTAGTGGAAAGAGCTTTTTGTGCTAACTATGGTTAAAATAAGTGAGTAGAAATAGCTATCTGCTTGTGGGTTATTATTTAGAATTATTATTATTTGGCGTTGTCTGCTAATTTGCGTGTAAAAAGTAATTTTCATATAAGTACATTTTTTAAGCTGAAATTTCAACCAATTAAAATAACATAGCAGCGTAGAAGACGCCCCATTACAGCGCGTGGAGCAGTCACGGAAATGATCTAAATTATTCTCTTCCCCTTACAAGCAAGTACATATACAAACAGAGTAGTTATAAATTATTTCCCTTATTGCTCCTTACATATGCCACGTCAGGTGGAAGATTCCTGACACGAATTGCATGGTAATAGCGAACCATTTAATAGTCTAAATAGTTCAGATAACAATACGAATAGAATAGCAATACTTATTCATACGTACTACTTACATGCTTTGATAGTAGATAACAGCAAAATATTGTTAATCCTGTGTCTGTACAATAGGTGATAATCCATATGGTAGAAGAAAACACGCCCTCATGTCCTATGAGATCTCCACGACATACTGATATGATAACACGAAATAATTGAGTAATAATAAATGAAAAATTAAATGCAAATGTTACTAAAGTTGGCATTAACCAATATTTTCCTATTAAATTAACGATATTCTCTAACTCCAGATGTAGTCTTGAGATTAACTGAACATCGTCTGCTTTTGTTTTATTTTGTACACGCAATTGACTTGTGTATATGTGCAGTAGCTGAAACCGCTGCGCTACTATTAATATCCAGCATCTAAAGGTAGCGGTTACTGAAACATCCAAAATGTCGAAAATAAAGAATAAAGTATTCGCAAGATATAATTTGAACACCTTCTCCTCTATTATATACTCGTAAGAATGCTCCATGCCAATAATTACGTAGTAGAAGAACATATCCAGTATACTGAAACGCCGTATAACTGTATTATTAATCTTAATATTAATTTTAGACAGATTATCGTCAATCTCAGTTATTGCTTTAACAATATATACGAGTTTCCTTGAAAATGTAGCATTATTAAGTGCTATGCAGGCAACTACCACAATTGCAGTATGGGTTTCGTAGAATATCAAATATGATACAAGCTGATTTGCTGCATTGTATATCACCCAAATATCATGTAGCAGGACCATCAGCGCTAGAGCGCACAAAATAAAAAAATGAAAAGCTATTTTATATGAAGAAAACCAACCGACTTTCGCAAAACCTCTGGAATTTGAGGATCCGACAACATTAATTTGCATTAATCCCAGCCACTTAGCCACAGTGGAGGTAGGCGCTAAAGCAATCCAAACATTATTTCTACTTATATATGTAGGCGGAAATACCATCTTGCATAAGACGAGGATATGAGGAAATAAATTGAAGCACTAACAAGGAGCACTAACTGAACTTGTTTTCATTAAGTTCAAAGCTGTAATTCATAAAAGAGTTGCATTAGGATGATTGAATAAATGCAGTCCATAAAATTAATCAGTTTAGCTTATAAGAAATCGTATAACCAAAGGTCTAACCGAATTTTTATAAGAACTCATGCAATTCTAATCTCTTTAATTGTGTTTTGCAATTAGATAGATTGCAATTTGAATACCTCCAGGAAGGTTATATTTTTTTGCTTCTTATGCTTGATGTACAAAGTCTTCATTATTTAGAAATGCAAAAATTAATTACCCCACGCTTTTTAAAGTGTATAAAGAGCAGCTGGAAAAGCATTTACAACTTCTATTGTTAAAATATCTAAAACTACGGGAGACGACCAACATGCCTACCAATTTAAATCCTTTATTTTTGTAAGCAGGTTACTCAATATATTAGAAACGATGCGCACATACTTCAATTCTGTCGACACAGGGAATTGACATGTGGAAGTGAGGGAAACCTGCTATAGCTGAGCAGACTGCATGGGTGTGCCCACAAGAGGGGTCGTCTCTGCTGTGCCATAAAACCTCACCAAGAATGGATTACTGAGAGTTCTCAGTAACCAAAAATTAATTTGCTTGTGGATGACGTAGCTAATAGCTCCACTGACGCGAAGAAAGAATGTAGAAGGTTTAGGACCTTTTTATATTAGCGGCATAAAAATTAATGTGTTAAGCAAGCAAAAGTATTTAGGGGTTATCCTAACTCCAAATTTATCTATAGTCAACAAATTGGAAATATAATCGCTATTTAAATACTATTAGTGACAGTTAGACGCGAACATGAGAAATTATGTTGTCTAAGAGCAATAATGGTGCACTATACACTACAGTGGGTAAACCTGCAATAACATATGTAGCCTTGGTGTGGTGGCCTAAAGGTAAAAAAACTTTTAAAATAAGATTAGGCAAGATTCAAAGGCTTGTCCACATTGGCATTACGGGGGCAATAAAACAATGCCCACCGCTGCAACAAGAACCCTGCCGGGCCCATCTTTGAAATAAAGACGGATTAAATGTAATACGGCAAAACATCGTGTAGCCACACTACAACGTAGTAAAGAGTTGACAGAACAAAGGTAGGGGATACCTTCTGCAAGTTTAATATGGTATGCAAACGACCCAAAATCTGTGTCGGAAACCGGAGCACACTTATTTGGAGTTCAGCATCTTGCTACATGTTGAATTTATATACGAAAAGTTATATATAGTACGCCATAACTGTTACAAAAACAAAGCACTGTGCGTCAGGATTTGTCTGGTGGTGTAACAGAGGTTTGTCATATAGAAACTGAGCAAAATAATGTGGGTTATTCGAAAGCGCCACTGGTTGAAGGCGGGTAAACCAAAAGACCTACTCTTGTTGCAATCAGTACCCAAACTGGATAACGTTTTCCATAAAAAAATAAAACCCAATGGTTATTTAGACCCTAACTTTCAGCTCAAAATATTAAGAGAACAACATGTTCAAAGGGGCATTCTCCAAGATTGCATGTGAAATTGTTTATGTATGTACATAACTTTGTTGGTAATAATACGTAAAATAAACTAAATAATGGGTGAATAGCCGAAATGGTTTTCTCGTAATGCTTTGTTACGGTATTAAATGCTCAGATCGACATTGATCAAGAGCACTGTCAAAAATCGGGTACAAACTACAGGGTTCGCCGGCTTTACTAAAAAGAACAGATCTTAATGTGTTGGAGCAGATTTCGTGGCTCCGATTCCTCGCGCTTGGCTCAGTCGGGAAGGCGTGGTTCGAGAGTACAAAGAAAAACCGACGGGGTACTTACCCTAAAGCTTGCTTAAAAGAAAAAGAAATGCCTGAGCGCCACTTGGTTCTGGTTAGGGGTGGCTGACGTGTCTAGAACCAAGAACAATACACGTAGCCTATGTAGAAGTCCTCCAGGTCCGTTGCTGAACACCTCAGCCTGTTGTTTACCAAGCCTCCTCCGAGTAGCCGGGTGACCTTGTCGTTAAATCACTTACCTTCAAGGCCACCGTCACTAAAGAATAACAAAAGAACACTGACTGGCCCAAATTCTGGGGCTTACTTACTCAAAAGAGCATGCTTTAACTTCACAAAATTAAATACACTTGGCCTTTGCCACACTAGATTAGTTAATGACCCAGAAGGGGTTTCAAAATTCATAAAAAGAATGAACTGACTTTAACAGGTTTATTATTTAAAGACACAAATGACAGTTTACACAAATCGGTACATTAAAACACACACCCGGAGGTGAGTTTAAATTTAGTAATAAGATATCCTACGTGAATGTGAAAAGGGGGCCCCACAAAACCAAAATATATCTTAAGGGCTAGTTACAAAGACACAAAAAAACACAGTATGAACCAAAACAAATGACAGAAAATGGACGCCAGGAGTAAAGCCCCTGGTAAACATTAACTGAAACAAATCATAGGTCCTAGCGGACGTACGCAACGTTTATAAGCACTGACGCACAATAAAATATAAAATCGCACATTAAGTTAGGCACCAGAGTTATTTAATTGGTACAATACAAGGCGCCTACCTGAGTTGAAGCATGCAGTGCTCGATGCAGATGTACTCGTTCTCGTGGAGGCCTGGCGAGACGTGCAAAAGGTGTAGCAAATTCTCCAGAAGAGGCAGCAGGACTCGAGGGAATTGAAGACAGTCGGCAGAAACCATCAATCGAAGAAGTGTGACAGCAACCAATACGATGTTGCGCGGCGGCCCCTTTTCTCAATTAAACTCGACGTTGACACAGATCTGCATTACGCAAAAGTTCTTTCCCGACTTAACAGGGAAAAAGGTTAGTTGAGGCTCATCAGATATCGTTTCTAATCAGATCGGCAAAAAGTGCCAAAAGTCTCCCTGGAGACCAACTGTAGTAAACGAAAATCGGCCCTTCATTAAACAACGTCGAGTTAATTACACTTCACCGCCCACTGCGCTTCCAAAAACACCCAACAATTAATGTTCACTTCAAAGATTCGGGTTTAACTGCACTCGCCATTAACGTGCCCCAAAGGCACTTGAAAGTCTGCACGAACGCCAAAAAGGATTCACCATGTTAATCACCAAAAGTTAGCCAAAAGCTCACAAAAATAGCGCAGCCAAAAGTTCATTAATGCGTTAACAAAAGCTCCCCCAACTGCAGCGTCACGCCACAGTCGGGGGCGCGAAATTTCACATACGTCTTGCTCACTCAAATACTGGGTACCGATCTAATTTCAAATTCGAACTCCGCGCGAAGAAGCACAACGGAAGAAAAGTTCGGACTCCAAAATCACAAATTTTAAATGCATCATTCCCCAAGGAGTTATCAATTTTTATTTCCTTCACACAAAGCTTGGTCATCAAGAAGCGTTCTAGAAGAAATTTCTTGCTGTCCAGCGGATCCCAAAAATATTAAGTTACAAGGTCAGCTTTTACGAACTTCGGGCGTTGAAGTCAATAACAGGAAATTTCCAAGGGTAGCATAATGCGCTATTGCCAAAACAAATGTAATCCCAGAGCCTAATTTCTTCGTGCCTGGAACAAGGAAGGGTTGTTCAAAATTGATTAGCTGCATACGGATTTGAAGAATTTGCAATTACAACGACGCCGAGCAGTCGCGAAACATGACGCAATTAGTATACGAAACGGAAACGTTCATCAAGAAAAGAATTACAATATCTATGTTTGTTTTGAATTTAAAAAGAGAACGCTTACGGGACGAATTCTACGGACCGTGAACGCATCATTGTTTGGGCCAAATTATATTTAAAATGTAGCTTTAAGATCCAGGGTTGAACTTTAAACAGGGCCGTCTTCAGAAATATTAACTAGACTAATTTCAGCTTAAATGCACTAATAATACCCAATCGTGGAATTGATAACAAGGATAGCTTAATGACGTCAAAATCACTTAACACCCCCCTTACTAGAGGTCAATTTCTCAAATTGATCCTTAAGGCGACCGAGAGAGTTCCTAGAAGATTCGCTTAACTTAAGGTGCGGATTGAGATAGCCGTCACTACTCAGGATCCCAACCACGCGATGACGGATAGCGTCAATGGACAGAGTGAGAAGGAAGAAGGGTTACAAAAGACCGGTTACGCCGGTGGAAAATACGAAAACTTCAATAATAAATGTCAAATCCGGGAAAAGTCATTAATGCGGGATTGTCAAAATCGGGAAACGTCTTACACCTGCATAAGTTTCCGTCCAACCTGCCAATCGAACACAGGGAGTATTTGTAAGGACTACAAACACATAAAAAAAATAGAAGAAGTCCATGATCTAACCCCAAAGGTAAACCTGAAGAGGGCACGCTGCGCGTCACGGGATCAGCGCATTGTGTAAATCCCACAGCTGGAACACCAACAGGGAAAGAAAGGACAAAAAGGTTGTGACAGAAATTGTCAAAGATGGTCAATGATCGGGAGTAATATAAAAGAAAACTAAGTCCACCGAAATCCTCAATTGATGACGATGCCGAAAGCCAAATCGTCTATGAATTCGCAAAATGCGAGACCGAAAATGACTCCAACACCGAACACCAAAAGAAAATCCGGAAAAACAAAGTCTCCAACAAATGTCAAACATAAACTTCACTAAAGAAACAACGTGCGAACAGCCTGGCCAGTACTGTCACACGAAGCTCAAAAGCTAACAACGAAATCGCTCCTCCCAAAGTCCAAAGGGTAGGAATACGATGCATGGCCTAAAGCCATCAAAAGTCTTCAACGAAAAAGTCTTTCCCAAAATCCAAAGGGCAAAGACACCTACAGTGACAACCTAAAGTCATCAAAACAAAATTCGGTAGGTGACGACAGATCGTCCATAAATAAGTTACTTAAACACAACGACAACAGGCGACTAAATCGCAACATACTTCAACATAGTAAACTACTAAGTCAATAAATGAAAGGGGTACAATAGAAAGTGTACACGACACTACAACAGGTGTTAATGCACGCGATGAAATCAGCAAACGAAGTTGGGCGATACACGATAGAAATGAAAACTGAATAGAAGTCAATCAAAAAAATATACTACGCCAATCCAACTACGATGGTTTGAGAGACCTTAAAAATTCGCATACGCGGATCTCACAAACACACCAACACAAACCACATCCTAACAACGAACCAATAAAGAATAATGAAGGCGACATGATTTCCAACTCGTCAACAAACAACAACGCGGCACCACATCAAAGGATAACAACAAAAAAAGTCAACATCAGTAATCTAAATACGTTAATGTCGATAAACTCTACTAACTTTAACTTAAATTCGGAATAGCACAATAAAATTTCAAACTAGCTGAAGGCTAAACACAATCAACAATAAACGAATTCAAAAAAAGTTCGATACCTATAAAAAATTTCAGAGTTTTCACGAAAAAGACAAAAAAACACGGTTTGCTTAATGATCCATACTAAAAGAAACAATTAACACTAAAAGAATGGCTTCAAAATGTGCCCTAGCACGAAAAAGAAAATGTTGAAATATTGAACACGAAAAAACACAAAAAAACACGAAAAAACACAAAAATCCCGCGAAAAATCTCGGGAAAAACAATGTTTGGTATGTCAAAGGGGTAGCAAGGAACTCATTTGATAAAAGAAAACATATAGGATACGCGTCCTAATATGAAAAAAACACGTTTCCAAATTTCAAAGTCCTAAAAAGTCAAGTTTTCATGCAAAATACTGGAAAAAACTATATGACGTTAATGCCAAACACTAAAATGAAGCTGTATGACAAGAAAAGAAACACAAAAACAATGCCCTAAGGGCGTTATCGACAAAAACAAAGCCACACGTTGGGATAGCCAGTTTATCTGTTACGGTATTAAATGCTCAGATCGACATTGATCAAGAGCACTGTCAAAAATCGGGTACAAACTACAGGGTTCGCCGGCTTTACTAAAAAGAACAGATCTTAATGTGTTGGAGCAGATTTCGTGGCTCCGATTCCTCGCGCTTGGCTCAGTCGGGAAGACGTGGTTCGAGAGTACAAAGAAAAACCGACGGGGTACTTACCCTAAAGCTTGCTTAAAAGAAAAAGAAATGCCTGAGCGCCACTTGGTTCTGGTTAGGGGTGGCTGACGTGTCTAGAACCAAGAACAATACACGTAGCCTATGTAGAAGTCCTCCAGGTCCGTTGCTGAACACCTCAGCCTGTTGTTTACCAAGCCTCCTCCGAGTAGCCGGGTGACCTTGTCGTTAAATCACTTACCTTCAAGGCCACCGTCACTAAAGAATAACAAAAGAACACTGACTGGCCCAAATTCTGGGGCTTACTTACTCAAAAGAGCATGCTTTAACTTCACAAAATTAAATACACTTGGCCTTTGCCACACTAGATTAGTTAATGACCCAGAAGGGGTTTCAAAATTCATAAAAAGAATGAACTGACTTTAACAGGTTTATTATTTAAAGACACAAATGACAGTTTACACAAATCGGTACATTAAAACACACACCCGGAGGTGAGTTTAAATTTAGTAATAAGATATCCTACGTGAATGTGAAAAGGGGGCCCCACAAAACCAAAATATATCTTAAGGGCTAGTTACAAAGACACAAAAAAACACAGTATGAACCAAAACAAATGACAGAAAATGGACGCCAGGAGTAAAGCCCCTGGTAAACATTAACTGAAACAAATCATAGGTCCTAGCGGACGTACGCAACGTTTATAAGCACTGACGCACAATAAAATATAAAATCGCACATTAAGTTAGGCACCAGAGTTATTTAATTGGTACAATACAAGGCGCCTACCTGAGTTGAAGCATGCAGTGCTCGATGCAGATGTACTCGTTCTCGTGGAGGCCTGGCGAGACGTGCAAAAGGTGTAGCAAATTCTCCAGAAGAGGCAGCAGGACTCGAGGGAATTGAAGACAGTCGGCAGAAACCATCAATCGAAGAAGTGTGACAGCAACCAATACGATGTTGCGCGGCGGCCCCTTTTCTCAATTAAACTCGACGTTGACACAGATCTGCATTACGCAAAAGTTCTTTCCCGACTTAACAGGGAAAAAGGTTAGTTGAGGCTCATCAGATATCGTTTCTAATCAGATCGGCAAAAAGTGCCAAAAGTCTCCCTGGAGACCAACTGTAGTAAACGAAAATCGGCCCTTCATTAAACAACGTCGAGTTAATTACACTTCACCGCCCACTGCGCTTCCAAAAACACCCAACAATTAATGTTCACTTCAAAGATTCGGGTTTAACTGCACTCGCCATTAACGTGCCCCAAAGGCACTTGAAAGTCTGCACGAACGCCAAAAAGGATTCACCATGTTAATCACCAAAAGTTAGCCAAAAGCTCACAAAAATAGCGCAGCCAAAAGTTCATTAATGCGTTAACAAAAGCTCCCCCAACTGCAGCGTCACGCCACAGTCGGGGGCGCGAAATTTCACATACGTCTTGCTCACTCAAATACTGGGTACCGATCTAATTTCAAATTCGAACTCCGCGCGAAGAAGCACAACGGAAGAAAAGTTCGGACTCCAAAATCACAAATTTTAAATGCATCATTCCCCAAGGAGTTATCAATTTTTATTTCCTTCACACAAAGCTTGGTCATCAAGAAGCGTTCTAGAAGAAATTTCTTGCTGTCCAGCGGATCCCAAAAATATTAAGTTACAAGGTCAGCTTTTACGAACTTCGGGCGTTGAAGTCAATAACAGGAAATTTCCAAGGGTAGCATAATGCGCTATTGCCAAAACAAATGTAATCCCAGAGCCTAATTTCTTCGTGCCTGGAACAAGGAAGGGTTGTTCAAAATTGATTAGCTGCATACGGATTTGAAGAATTTGCAATTACAACGACGCCGAGCAGTCGCGAAACATGACGCAATTAGTATACGAAACGGAAACGTTCATCAAGAAAAGAATTACAATATCTATGTTTGTTTTGAATTTAAAAAGAGAACGCTTACGGAACGAATTCTACGGACCGTGAACGCATCATTGTTTGGGCCAAATTATATTTAAAATGTAGCTTTAAGATCCAGGGTTGAACTTTAAACAGGGCCGTCTTCAGAAATATTAACTAGACTAATTTCAGCTTAAATGCACTAATAATACCCAATCGTGGAATTGATAACAAGGATAGCTTAATGACGTCAAAATCACTTAACACCCCCCTTACTAGAGGTCAATTTCTCAAATTGATCCTTAAGGCGACCGAGAGAGTTCCTAGAAGATTCGCTTAACTTAAGGTGCGGATTGAGATAGCCGTCACTACTCAGGATCCCAACCACGCGATGACGGATAGCGTCAATGGACAGAGTGAGAAGGAAGAAGGGTTACAAAAGACCGGTTACGCCGGTGGAAAATACGAAAACTTCAATAATAAATGTCAAATCCGGGAAAAGTCATTAATGCGGGATTGTCAAAATCGGGAAACGTCTTACACCTGCATAAGTTTCCGTCCAACCTGCCAATCGAACACAGGGAGTATTTGTAAGGACTACAAACACATAAAAAAAAATAGAAGAAGTCCATGATCTAACCCCAAAGGTAAACCTGAAGAGGGCACGCTGCGCGTCACGGGATCAGCGCATTGTGTAAATCCCACAGCTGGAACACCAACAGGGAAAGAAAGGACAAAAAGGTTGTGACAGAAATTGTCAAAGATGGTCAATGATCGGGAGTAATATAAAAGAAAACTAAGTCCACCGAAATCCTCAATTGATGACGATGCCGAAAGCCAAATCGTCTATGAATTCGCAAAATGCGAGACCGAAAATGACTCCAACACCGAACACCAAAAGAAAATCCGGAAAAACAAAGTCTCCAACAAATGTCAAACATAAACTTCACTAAAGAAACAACGTGCGAACAGCCTGGCCAGTACTGTCACACGAAGCTCAAAAGCTAACAACGAAATCGCTCCTCCCAAAGTCCAAAGGGTAGGAATACGATGCATGGCCTAAAGCCATCAAAAGTCTTCAACGAAAAAGTCTTTCCCAAAATCCAAAGGGCAAAGACACCTACAGTGACAACCTAAAGTCATCAAAACAAAATTCGGTAGGTGACGACAGATCGTCCATAAATAAGTTACTTAAACACAACGACAACAGGCGACTAAATCGCAACATACTTCAACATAGTAAACTACTAAGTCAATAAATGAAAGGGGTACAATAGAAAGTGTACACGACACTACAACAGGTGTTAATGCACGCGATGAAATCAGCAAACGAAGTTGGGCGATACACGATAGAAATGAAAACTGAATAGAAGTCAATCAAAAAAATATACTACGCCAATCCAACTACGATGGTTTGAGAGACCTTAAAAATTCGCATACGCGGATCTCACAAACACACCAACACAAACCACATCCTAACAACGAACCAATAAAGAATAATGAAGGCGACATGATTTCCAACTCGTCAACAAACAACAACGCGGCACCACATCAAAGGATAACAACAAAAAAAGTCAACATCAGTAATCTAAATACGTTAATGTCGATAAACTCTACTAACTTTAACTTAAATTCGGAATAGCACAATAAAATTTCAAACTAGCTGAAGGCTAAACACAATCAACAATAAACGAATTCAAAAAAAGTTCGATACCTATAAAAAATTTCAGAGTTTTCACGAAAAAGACAAAAAAACACGGTTTGCTTAATGATCCATACTAAAAGAAACAATTAACACTAAAAGAATGGCTTCAAAATGTGCCCTAGCACGAAAAAGAAAATGTTGAAATATTGAACACGAAAAAACACAAAAAAACACGAAAAAACACAAAAATCCCGCGAAAAATCCCGGGAAAAACAATGTTTGGTATGTCAAAGGGGTAGCAAGGAACTCATTTGATAAAAGAAAACATATAGGATACGCGTCCTAATATGAAAAAAACACGTTTCCAAATTTCAAAGTCCTAAAAAGTCAAGTTTTCATGCAAAATACTGGAAAAAACTATATGACGTTAATGCCAAACACTAAAATGAAGCTGTATGACAAGAAAAGAAACACAAAAACAATGCCCTAAGGGCGTTATCGACAAAAACAAAGCCACACGTTGGGATAGCCAGTTTATCTGTTACGGTATTAAATGCTCAGATCGACATTGATCAAGAGCACTGTCAAAAATCGGGTACAAACTACAGGGTTCGCCGGCTTTACTAAAAAGAACAGATCTTAATGTGTTGGAGCAGATTTCGTGGCTCCGATTCCTCGCGCTTGGCTCAGTCGGGAAGACGTGGTTCGAGAGTACAAAGAAAAACCGACGGGGTACTTACCCTAAAGCTTGCTTAAAAGAAAAAGAAATGCCTGAGCGCCACTTGGTTCTGGTTAGGGGTGGCTGACGTGTCTAGAACCAAGAACAATACACGTAGCCTATGTAGAAGTCCTCCAGGTCCGTTGCTGAACACCTCAGCCTGTTGTTTACCAAGCCTCCTCCGAGTAGCCGGGTGACCTTGTCGTTAAATCACTTACCTTCAAGGCCACCGTCACTAAAGAATAACAAAAGAACACTGACTGGCCCAAATTCTGGGGCTTACTTACTCAAAAGAGCATGCTTTAACTTCACAAAATTAAATACACTTGGCCTTTGCCACACTAGATTAGTTAATGACCCAGAAGGGGTTTCAAAATTCATAAAAAGAATGAACTGACTTTAACAGGTTTATTATTTAAAGACACAAATGACAGTTTACACAAATCGGTACATTAAAACACACACCCGGAGGTGAGTTTAAATTTAGTAATAAGATATCCTACGTGAATGTGAAAAGGGGGCCCCACAAAATCAAAATATATCTTAAGGGCTAGTTACAAAGACACAAAAAAACACAGTATGAACCAAAACAAATGACAGAAAATGGACGCCAGGAGTAAAGCCCCTGGTAAACATTAACTGAAACAAATCATAGGTCCTAGCGGACGTACGCAACGTTTATAAGCACTGACGCACAATAAAATATAAAATCGCACATTAAGTTAGGCACCAGAGTTATTTAATTGGTACAATACAAGGCGCCTACCTGAGTTGAAGCATGCAGTGCTCGATGCAGATGTACTCGTTCTCGTGGAGGCCTGGCGAGACGTGCAAAAGGTGTAGCAAATTCTCCAGAAGAGGCAGCAGGACTCGAGGGAATTGAAGACAGTCGGCAGAAACCATCAATCGAAGAAGTGTGACAGCAACCAATACGATGTTGCGCGGCGGCCCCTTTTCTCAATTAAACTCGACGTTGACACAGATCTGCATTACGCAAAAGTTCTTTCCCGACTTAACAGGGAAAAAGGTTAGTTGAGGCTCATCAGATATCGTTTCTAATCAGATCGGCAAAAAGTGCCAAAAGTCTCCCTGGAGACCAACTGTAGTAAACGAAAATCGGCCCTTCATTAAACAACGTCGAGTTAATTACACTTCACCGCCCACTGCGCTTCCAAAAACACCCAACAATTAATGTTCACTTCAAAGATTCGGGTTTAACTGCACTCGCCATTAACGTGCCCCAAAGGCACTTGAAAGTCTGCACGAACGCCAAAAAGGATTCACCATGTTAATCACCAAAAGTTAGCCAAAAGCTCACAAAAATAGCGCAGCCAAAAGTTCATTAATGCGTTAACAAAAGCTCCCCCAACTGCAGCGTCACGCCACAGTCGGGGGCGCGAAATTTCACATACGTCTTGCTCACTCAAATACTGGGTACCGATCTAATTTCAAATTCGAACTCCGCGCGAAGAAGCACAACGGAAGAAAAGTTCGGACTCCAAAATCACAAATTTTAAATGCATCATTCCCCAAGGAGTTATCAATTTTTATTTCCTTCACACAAAGCTTGGTCATCAAGAAGCGTTCTAGAAGAAATTTCTTGCTGTCCAGCGGATCCCAAAAATATTAAGTTACAAGGTCAGCTTTTACGAACTTCGGGCGTTGAAGTCAATAACAGGAAATTTCCAAGGGTAGCATAATGCGCTATTGCCAAAACAAATGTAATCCCAGAGCCTAATTTCTTCGTGCGTGGAACAAGGAAGGGTTGTTCAAAATTGATTAGCTGCATACGGATTTGAAGAATTTGCAATTACAACGACGCCGAGCAGTCGCGAAACATGACGCAATTAGTATACGAAACGGAAACGTTCATCAAGAAAAGAATTACAATATCTATGTTTGTTTTGAATTTAAAAAGAGAACGCTTACGGGACGAATTCTACGGACCGTGAACGCATCATTGTTTGGGCCAAATTATATTTAAAATGTAGCTTTAAGATCCAGGGTTGAACTTTAAACAGGGCCGTCTTCAGAAATATTAACTAGACTAATTTCAGCTTAAATGCACTAATAATACCCAATCGTGGAATTGATAACAAGGATAGCTTAATGACGTCAAAATCACTTAACAGCTTTTCAGCACCACACGCTTCAGCTGCTAGTGGATTCGATGCTATAACAGGGCACGGAAGTTAGAATTCTCATCCGTGAGGTTAGGTACTCTATTATCCCAATAATTTTCATAGACGAATTGTTATACACTTGAATATTGATATAGAACCGATAGCAAAGATGTCAGTACGCCCACGCAATGTCTATTATTGCAAAACTTTAGTTTTCAAACGCGTTTGTTACAAGAAGTTGAACGCAAGAAAAATCAACAAGGCTAATACCTAATATACTAAAAGAGCTTAGCATGTCATAGCTAGCTTTAAACATTTGGTAAGCAATATCTTGCCAGATTTTCAGCTTTCCCAACAATCGGAATGAAATCATAACCGCAAACCGCACGTAAAATACTTTCTACATTAAGATCCAGCATTGACACCATGTATTTCGGAGTCTGGGCTTTTCGCTCGCCTCAAAACAGTTGGGCTACAAGGGGGGCGCAGGTATCTGATCTTGCACCAGATACAGGAGAAAGAAGGGCATGGAAAACTCTCAGGTGCTTGGTAAAGTAAACGGTATTTTAAGTCACTCATAGCCACTTGGATCTCTTTATTTATTTATTATTAGGGCAATAAAACAATAGCAAACTAAATACATAGTAAGTATTGCTTGTTTGTTATTGACAAGGTCTAGACATGCGTACCAGGTACTTTGACACCGACTGCTGTGGTTATATAGTTTAATTTCTACTTTCTACACATTGTCAAGAGTAACGAACCCTCCCCTAGCAAGGAATATTTTACATGCTATACATCGTGGTAACCTGGAACCCACCCATTTACATCACCTCTGAATGATGGCATTGTGTAAAAGGTTTTTATCCGCACTTTTACTTTTACTTTCCGGGATCGGGCATCGAACTCGCGACCCTTAGATCAGTAGTCAGAATGCTTCACCACTGAGATACCGAGCACTGCTGTAATATATATTAAATTACAAAACGTACAACGTACGAGTATATCGAGGAACAGGGTGGGGAACTGATCATTATTTATTAAGCACAAAGATTTGGTTTCCTTATAGATTAAAAGCTCAGGATCTTGGAAACAAAGATATGGAAAAACGAATTGTAGTACAAACTCCCAGATTTAATGTGGAAAGTCTAAACGACGAATCTACTCGATTTTTATACAAATTACGGCTAAGTACGAAGCTATCAGAAATTCCGTACTCTTCCCACCTGGAAATATACAACAATATAATAAAGTCAGTAACACAAGCTGCGCACGAAGCTCTTAGAGAACTAATTTGGCATCAATATAAAAGTTAATGTTCGTGGTGGACAACTGAGCTAGAAGAAATTGTAAAAAAGAAAAAGTAATATTATATCAGGAATGGTTACAGAAAAAAGCTGTTGATTCCAGAACTAAGTATATAGAAATGTGTCGACGAGTTAAGCAGCAGGTAATAACAGCAAAAAACACTAGCTGGCAAAAGAAGTGCGAGGAAATAGATACTTATGTAGGTGCAACCCGATCGAGAGAAGCATGGAGAACAATACGGAATATGAGAACAGACAGAAAGGAATACTCCAAATTGCAGATGATAAGTTTATAAAATTGGACGCAACATTATGAAAAATAGCTGAGAGAAGATAGACCTCAATTTATAAAAAGTTAAAACATAGCAAAGAGTTCAAAATGGCCTTACAACGTATGAAGAATGGTCGAGGAGCGGGACCAGCAGGAGTACCAATTGAATTAATAAAAAATGGACACGCTACACATCTCCTACCTACTCATATTTATCAATAAACACCATTCACCTACAAATAAGAAGCTTGTCTACAAAGTGCGTCAAAAATGCCAGCCATTTGAATATAAATATGTATGGGTAAAAGATTGCAGCATCTTTATTAAAAAAATGATAGTTAACGTACCCACTGTATAAAATCGGTGGTAGGTTTGGTCAAAGTCACAGAGTTACTAACATTAAGAGAAGCTTTTTGCCTCACTAATATTTGTTTAATGTAGTAATAATTTTTCTTTATATTATCCCGGTTTCAGTCTATTAGCAGAGGTATTCGGACCAAAACTAGACGATAAGAATCAGTTCTCAGTTAATAATTATTATGTCATATGTTTTACTGAAACGTAATATTGGACTCCAAAGACTTAGCTAAAAATTTTTATTTGCGGTATATTGTATACCGACGTGAAAAAAACAGTTCTGAGTGCCGTAATAAAAAAAGTGATCTTCGGTGTGCTTACAGCGGTTGGAAAGCAGTGCTGAATATTTATAGGTACAAATTACGACTACATGTGGACGTGAGATAGAAATCAAGTTTTAATGTTTGTTGTGTTTATATTTCGACTAGCTCGCTCAGTGCCGTGTACGAAAGTCATTTAAGTAGATACAAAGTGTATAGCTCTAGAGAATTATAATTTGCCTGACATTGAATGGTTGGTAAAAATGATCATAAAAAATAATTTGAAAACGTTTATACAATTTATCCCAGTAACCCCTTTTCGACGTTATGTGCGTTGTAACGGGCTTGACCTTCCTTTTAAATGTGTTTAGACAAACATTACAATATACAGCCGGTTTGTACATCTGTATCTATCGTTGTTTGTAGTTTTATATAATAGATTGAGTAAGCTTTATAATAGTGTAACTGAATTTAAACATACAGCATCGATCTCTGGTCGCATCTCGTCTTTTTAACACGAGCGGGCATACCGTAACCGAAAAGCTTTCGCTTAGAAAGCATCGATAGATATTGGTAGATCACTGGCATTGATCATGTGAAGTGGTTCCATTTGCGGGCTTAAGAATGTCGCCGGGGCGAGCTGATTTTTAATGGTCAAGTAAAAGCGGAACTCCTGCATTTCATATGCAACTATTCAGAAGCGTGGAAAAGCGTTTCTGCTCCAGGTGTAAAAAGTTGGTTTGTTTTCGAATACAATTGAGCCCCAAGTGACATAATTTTGAAACTGAACACAGCGTCAGCCAAAAGTGAAGTTTTTATAAATCTTGGAATGCTACAAGTAAATGTAGAGTTAAGATAGTAGCCTTCGGGCTTTGCAGAGTGAGTCAAAGCTCTGCAAGCAGTGTAATTTGGCGAACCGAAGCCAGGAAATCAATAGAGGGATCGTCTACGGTTAGGTGACGCAATTGTGCAGACATGGCCTTGGAGAACTGCGGAAGCTCGCAGTATTACACAACCGGTATCCGGCAGTGACCACTGCAGGCGAGTGCTTTAGTACCTAATTTACTTTACTACGGTATTTTTCAGCACAGTCCAAATATTATAGGCGTGTCGGTGCTACCAGTCTGCGGCGCATGTGTCACCGCGCCGCAGACTGGTAGCCTGAAGAAGTCCTAGTAGCAATCGCGGCTGGCTGAATTAACCAGTGTTAGTACAATTCCCGAGTAGAAAACAACTGTTCACGTTCAGAATTCGTTATTGTCAATACACTTGCGTAGTAGAAAGAACTTTTCGTGCGTAGATCTATTTTAAGATTAAAATAAGTGCAGAGTAGAAACAGCTATTAGCTGGTAAGTTGTTATTTAGGTTTATTATTAGTTGGTGTTGCCCGTTAATTAGGGTGGAAAGAAAGTTTCATATTTATGAGTAAACTTTTCAAGCTCATCTTTCAGCTTAGCACTAGCTTAACTTTAAGTATGGTGAGTAAAGTAAAATATATATTATTGCTATTGAGCTAGCTGGCAATACAAGCGCTAAAAGCAATTTAAGAAATCATTACAGTGCATGGAGCAGTCACTAAAATGATCTAAAATATTCTCTACCACTCACCAGCAAGTACATGCCAATGCAGTTTTAGATCATTGTCGTGATTGCTCCATACACACGCCACGTCAGGTGATACAAACTGTAATATATTAGAGCGCCATTTAATAATATAAATAGTTGAGATAACAATACGCATTATATAAACTCAGCACTCATTCATACGCACTACTTACATGCTTTGATAGTAGATAACAGCAAAATATTGTTAATATCATGTCTGTACAATAGATGATAATCCAAATTGCAGAAAAAGGCATTTCCTGAATATTAATGGGATTTTCCCGATATACTGCTATTGCTAAATGATAGAATTGGAAAATAATAAATAAAAAATTAAATTTAAAAGTTACTAAAGTTGGCATCCACCAATATTTCTTTATTAAATTAACGATATTCACTAACTCTAGATGAAGTGTTGCTATAAAGCGAATATGGCGTGCTCTTACTTCGTTTCGTGTACGAAAGCCACCTGTAAATTTGTGCATTGCTTGAAATCGCTGCCCTATTATTAACATCCAGCATCTAAAGGTGGCGGCCACAGAAATATTCAAAATGTCGAAAATAAAGTATAAAGTATTTGCGAGATATAACTTCCACACGTCGTCCAGTAATATATACTCGTAACAGTACTCTATGCCAACAACTACGTAGAAAAATGACATACCAAGTATACTCAACCACCGTGTCTTTCTATTATTAAGTTTAATATTAATTTTAAACAAGTTATCATCAATTTCCATTATCGTGTTTACAATCATGACTAGTATCTTTGAAAATGTAGCATTATTAAGTACCAGGCAGATGAATAAGACAATTCCAGTATAAATCTCGTATATTACCATATTTGGTTCAAGCTTAGTAGAAGCTTTGAAATTCACCCAAATATCACTTAGAACGACCATCAGTGCTACTGTACATAAAATAAAAAGGTGGAAAGCTATTTTGTATGTTGAAAACCAATTGACTTTCGTAAAACTCCTCGAAGTAAAGGATTTGATAACCTTAATTTGCATTAATCCTAGCCACTTAGCAACAGCAGTAGTAGGCGATAGAGCAATCCAGATATCATTTTCATTTTTATAGGCAGAAGGCACTGACATCATTCAAATACTAACAAACGGTTATAATTGCAGTTGTTTCTTCTAAGTTTACCAATTTATAAGAACGTTAAATTTGGTTGATTGAACAACTGCAATCCATAAAATTAAACCGTCTCGCTTATAATTGAAAATCATTAAAACCCTAAGCCCTAACTTAGTATTTGTAAGAACGCATGCGATTCCAATCTCTCTAATTGTATTTTGTAATAACATAGATTGTGATCTCAATACGCCCACAAATATAAATTTTTTCTTCTCTCCTACTTGAAGCACAAAGTCTTCATTATTTAGAAATGCCAAAATTAATTATCCTATGACGTTGGTAGTGTATGAGGAAGAGCTGGAAAAGCATTGAAAAATCCTTTGTCACTTGTTTCTTTCATTTAAGCCACCGATAAGACACAGCTACACACATTATTCCTTTGAAAGCTAGGATGTTTTTAGCAATTAAGCATATAATCCCCCCACCCGTGCGGCGGTTTTGGTCGGCCGCGGCCGCCCGGTCGAGGCTCCACTAGAAACAATGCGACGGATTTTACCGTATCTCTTTGTACCAGGTGCGGTTATAGAGAGGCTTATCCGACCTTTGACTACTCTGTAGATCATTACCCGAACTGATTAATGTGCAGTTCAGATGGATAGACAGAACTCCCACTGGACACAACGCCGATCGTAGACACGACGCGGACCGTCTCGCGAGGACACCACGCCGTACGTGGACAAAACGCAGACTGCCTGAGGCGAACACTACGTCGACCATGGACTCTACGCCGACCGGTTATTGTGGACACTATGCCGACCGTGGACACACCGCCGACTGTTTGAAATGGACACTACGCCCACCGTATGCCGTGGACACAACGCCGACCGTCTGCATTGGATACTATGTCGACCACGGACACAACGCCAACCGTACGTTGGTTAAACTACGTGGCAACTAAGGCCACAATGCCGACTCAAGGAAAAAATCGACTCGACTTTAATCGATTGCAGTATACACTGCACCAACCCCGGACACAACGCCGACCATCTAATGTGAATATTGCGCCGACTGTAGACACAAAGCCGATCGCCTGTTGTGGAAACTAGACACGTCAACAGAAAGCTTTGTAGTCTACTTTTATAACTAAAGCAAAATTACATAGGAAGTAATTCAACAAAATAAATTTCTCCAACATTTCTGTATTAGACTGTGGAAACAATTGCAACTGCCTGAAGTGTATATTACACCCATCATATTGTTCCGTGGATACTGCACCAATTACGAATACAACGCCGTCTCATGCAATAAAAATTTTGACTCGACTCGACGATGCCGACTGTCTGAAGTGGATACTACGCCTACCGTAAATATAACGCCAAAAATGTATTGTGGACACTATGCTGATCACGGACAACGCCGACCGTCTGCCATGGATACTACGCTGACCACGGGCACAATGTCAACTGTAAGCTGTGGAGACTATGTTTACCGTAAAAGAAAAACTGCTTTGAAAATGATTCTATTAAATAATATTATCTATTATGACCGTGGATACAACGTCGGCTCCTAAAGTGAACATTGCGCCGACCGTGGATAAAACGCCGACAACAGCTACAACGCCGGCACAAGAAATTAAAATTTTGAGTCGACTTCAACCAATTGCAGTGGACATAACGCCGACCGTCTGATGTGGACACTACGCCAATCATGAATATAACGCCGACCATCTGTTGTAGATATTACGCTGACTGTGAACACAACGTCAAGTATAAGCTGCGTAGACTACGTTTATTGCGAAAGTAAAAGTGTATGGAAAGTAATTCTATAATATAATATTATCAACATCTTTTTATTATGATGCTGTAACTGTAATAATTTTAAGCATTGTGTTATTATGTTTTGTTAAATTTTGTACATGGTATAGGTAGGTACAACGTTCTAACTAAACCAAACTTTTCTTAGCAATTAAAAATAGGTAATGACTTTGACTTGCAAGTGCGCTTGTTTTTAAAGAAATTCTAATTTAAATAGCCACGCTCGAAACCCCTTGTGCGAACGTCGCCCGAAATAATTTTATTTTCCCAAAACGCGCAACCTTGGATAAAAGTGTTTCTGGATTGAGGATTTCGAGTTGCTTTCTTCTGATACCAGCCTCACGCTAAGGCGGCTGTGTCGCGGGATCGAGCAAGACCTACTATATGGATTTTATACTCCTGATTTCCGATGTAGACTATGCATTTTGAGTGCGATTTTGTTTCATGCGAACTATCGTTGTGCACGCCTCACGAAACATCGCTTGCAATTCTTTAAGGCCTATTCTCCAACTTAAAGTAAGATCTTCTATGTTAATTAGTTTCAGTACTAATCAAGTGTTAATTAGACCTCTATTGTCCTAGGGAATATTTTGTATGTCATTGGCTAACGAAAGTCACTCGCTTAATGCATACTTCCTGCACGTGCTTCCCAGCCAAGGTCGCTTGTCGCAACATTTTCGACTAAGGAATACCTGCGTTATCTCAAGCTGCCTTTACACTTGGTTGCTGCTTCTGAGAATACCACGAAGAAGATAGCCATTAAATAGCAGTAGGCGTATACTGTTTTGTATAATTCAGCCGTCCCTGTAGTTTATACTACGATCTTTAATTAACCATTTTTAAAGATTTTGGTTGAAGTTAGAGGTATTCAAGGAAGGTGGTGATTTGCTTTGGTAGCTGAATTTGTGGATATGTTGTGTATAACAACTAGCACCCATTTGTATACATTTATTAGGTTTTTTTCTTTGGTAACCGTAAGAACCGCTGTCTGGTCATTATTCACGTTATATTCTGCCGAGGGTTCAGCTAGCTAGAACTGTGCTACCTCTCGTTTAAGGGTTTCGCGTTTCACAACATGTGAAATGTGATTTTTTTCAATTTCTATAGCTCATTCCGTATATTGCAGAAACCTATTTTGCAAGTTAGAAACTAGAAACTTGAGAAAATTAAATTTTTGTTTAATTTTAACTAAATTGAGCTTTATACAACCGGCTTACCAACAGCATACTCTATTAAAAATTAGCGGTCATTTGTGGAAAAGAAGTCTACCCTCTCTGTTGGTTAACTGTAGTATAGTACATGAGATCGGCAGGTGCAAGCTGGTTTCACAAAATAGGCAAATTTGTCCATTGCACGAATTGAGCAATATCATAAATTTGCTGTAACACACATATTAAAAAAATGTTGTATAGTTTGAAATGTTAAAAAAATAATAAGCTTAACTATACTACAGAATATTACACTTAATTACATATACGTCTATATACGTATTTAAGTATGTTGTAAAATGTACTGGCCTGCTCTGAATGTTACTGAAATAATATTCAGCTTGAAAAATAACGATAATGTTTTGTGATTATGCATGTCTGGAGGTACAAGATGCACAGTATTTGTTAATGCTTGACAGTTTTGGTCTTAATCAATTAATAAATGAACCTACTAGAATTACTTCAAAAACAGCTACACTAATTGATCATATTTTTACAAACAATTCTGAAATGTTTACGACTGTAGGTACTCGAAATTTACACACCTTCTCAGATCATCAACTTATTTATTGTAATATTCGTGTTCACTTATCTAAACCGCAACCCAAAACACTCACTTGTAGAGATTTTTCCCAACTAAATATTGACGACTTGCAGAAGTGCTTACAATTATTGAATTGGAATGTTATTTTAAACATTGATAACATTAATGATAAAGTTAAGTATTTTAATGAAAGTATTGTATCAATTTTTGACATTTTTGCACCACTGAAAACCTCTGTCTTTTGTAAACCTAGGGCTCCGTGGTTAACCAACAATATCAGATTTATTATGGGTTTAAGAGACGAAGCTTTCAAACGATTTAAAAAATCTCGCAGCGCTGTGCATTGGAACTATTATAAAAGTTTACGTAACCTTGTTACCCTTTCTGTTAAAAATGAAAAAAAGCATATCTTAACTATCGAGCTACTCGTGGCAACTCTAAAACAATCTGGAAAGAGTTACGAACATGCGATATATATTCTCAAAATAAGCATAAGGAAATTCCATCTGAATTAAGTAATGTCGAGGTAATTAATAATTTTTTTATTGATTCCATTCATAGTACCGATGACCCAGATCCAGACGTACTAAAAATGTATGAAAATATTAAAAACAATATTACTACAAAATTTCAATTCTATCCCGTGGATGATAATGTTGTTAATAATTATTTAAACTCTATAAAATCCAATGCTGTTGGTGATGATGGAATCGGCATACTGATGTTGCAGATGTGTTGTCCTTTTTTATTGCCTTTCATAACCAACATAATTAACACCTGTCTGTCAAAAAGTGTCTTTCCCTTGCAATGGAAAATAGCAAATGTCCACCCTATTGCTAAAATCAATCTTCCCAAAGAACTAAAAGACTTAAGGCCTATAAGTATTCTCCCAGCACTGTCAAAGATCTTGGAGAAAATAATGGATAGCCAAATTAGAAATTATTTAGATGATTACAACTTAATTTCTAATTATCAATCGGGTTTCCGTCAAAATCACAGCTGTACAACAGCCTTATTAAAAATTGCTGATG